>SMSQ01025685.1:156618-253920 GCA_019453375.1 Ctenoplectra terminalis | reverse complement strand
TAGCGTTGTACGGATTCGAGAGTCGATGACGTTTCGTTTACGCGTGAAAAACACTCTGCGTTATTCGAGATTATGGCGATCGATCGAGTAAACACCATGGATCGGTTTGCGAAATTCGTGGATAATTCGTAGAGTAATCGCATCGATCCGTACGAAAAGTCAAAGTTCACCGTTGCGCCCGAAGGGTTTAATAACATTGGTTGCACGTACCGCGGAATTATTATAAACCTACGCATCAATTTTGTAACAAATTAATATACCAGTCCGGCGAGAACAAACTGTTGAATATTGTTTCAAAGTGTTCGTCGTGCTTTGTAGAAAAAGTTTGACAGATATTTTCGGTAGATTGTTGATTGACAGATGTTTCTTCGACAATGATTTAATTCAAGAAGATTCACAAACATTCATAGATACACAGAAATGATCAACATTAAAATGAAACATGATCAGAGACGTTTCCAGCCTCGAATCATCGTCCACGATAGGTAACTTTAAAGCACGCTTTAATTATTTATTTCGCGTCAACGTAAAACATACATTTCGAAACTGTCAGATTACTTTACGACTCGAGTGTACATTGGATGCTCACGAGACGATGACAATAATTATATACAGCAATGAGTAACGTTTTTACGTGTTCTTAACGACTATGGTACATCCACCTCGTCCCGTTAAATCTACTTACGATCTTCGAAACGCTGTCGTCAAATTTTTAATAGCGTCTGCCTTGAAGCGCACGAGAAAATCTTTCCCTTTTAAATATCTGTTAATCGTGGAAGACAAAAGAAAAAAAAAGAAAAAAAAAAAGAAAGAAAAAGAAAGAAAAAGATCCAAATATAAATGATGGAAAAAAAATTAAGATTTAAGGACAGCATTTCGAAAAGATCCACGAACGATACCGATTATTTACAGTCACGATTACATCCACGACGCGGAGAACGCTTCAACGATGGACATTAGAGTGCGCGCACTCGAAGAGGGAACTCTTAAATTCTAGAAACTCGACAGACAAGATATCCATCCACCTAAATTACACCGAATAAATCGGAACGCTGTACTACAGAGGTGTCTCAACGCGGATGAACGCTAATATAGTTTTAACGCTTTAACACGCCTTCTCTCTCTCTCTCTCTCTCGTTTCTCTCTCTTTACAACACCGACTTGTACAGGCTACTTTCTGCTTTGTATGTCGTTAGGACAACCTAGATTCGTAGGTTCGAGCGCCTAGAGCGCTATCGTTATTTAATTACAGTTTCCCTATCGTCTAATACGGTACGTTGAGTGGCTCGATAACTTTGCACGATTAATTGTTGTAATTACCACAGGAATTACGATTACGGCTAACGAAGATAATTAGTCACGCCGAAAGAAGTACGACGATTTTCGTTTCTCCTCGGATTAGATTTCAACGCGTCAGGGAAGGTTCCGAAGCGATTCGCGTAGAAAAATTGATGCCTCGATTTTTTCTTTTTCTTTTTAATTGAATCGTTTAATTGATACTCGTGTATATTGTGAATGAAAAAGTATTCGTACACCAGGAATTTCTTTTGTTTCTATTAATTATATTTTTTTTTTCGTGGCAACGTTAAGTTCGACCTTTGTTACGATACAAACAGATTTTAATTTCACGTTGCTCTCAAAAAGATATTTTCAAAGTAAATCAAAAATTCGTAGCGTACGAACACTTTTCTTACTCGCTGTTTATACTATGTGTTACTTCAATCCATCCGATTAATGAATTTATTAGTACAGAGAAACGCCACTTATCTAGACACTCATAGTTATTAGTTTGAAAGGTTAGATTGAAAGAAAGATACTTTATTTGGTGACACTATGTCTGGATAATTAATGTTCCACTGTACCGTTCAGTGAACATTCATTAAAATTAGATTTGTCGATACACGCTTCAATTATTTATTTTATATATTTAATATACGAGCACGCTTACATTTATTTCGATGAAACACTTGAGTATTGTTTCAGAACCGTGTTTCGATATCGAACGCAAATGAAACTTTCCAGGAAACGAATTATCCGCGATAGATTCGCGTTATTCGCGTGTCTCACATTGAACGAACGCTTACAATGGGATTATGCAACGAGACGAAATTGAAAGATACGCGTCTGGTAGTCGTGTTATATTACCTTTTACAGTTAGTTACATGTATATACAACAGGACAGTAAAGAACAACTTGTCTCCCTACTTTCTATAGAAATTTATAATATTCTCTGGTTTCGTTTGCTCATTAAACACTCATAGTATTCTTAGATCGATACGTTAGCTAGGATTAATTACGATATTCGCAGATATTAAACGTTCCACTGAAAGGAAAAGAAAGAAAAAAAAAAGAAGGAAAACTTGAGACAAAACTATCGATCGTTCGACGAATAAAAAGAAGAAATGTATTGAATTGCCACGAAAAATAATTTTAAAAATAATTTGAAAAATGATTTGAAAAATGATTTGAAAAATGGTTTGAAAAATTAACGTGTCGATGAACGGTGTGTACTCGTAGTGAACACAGTGTTTGCTTTCTTGCATCGTTTAGCGGTAAAGGATAGTTAACGATTAACACGAACTTTAATTCCATTTCGAGACGATCATTTCATCGAATCAGCTTGGACGATCGCAAATTTCTTCGCAATCAAAGCTCGAATCCGTCGAAAGAATTTTTTTGAAAAATATTATTCCTTCCCGGACAAAAGGAATAGGAAGTAAAAAAAAGTGTTTTAATACAAACCAAATGAAAAGTACCACGATTGTAAATATCTACGATGCATCGAGTTTTTCTTCCATCCAAAAATCCATAACATCCATTTACATCGATTCACGTGTCTAAATACCCTACGCGAAATTATATGCTCGTTTACATAAATAATTCTATGCAACCGTGCATCGATACGACGATCAGCCGCACAATCGCGACTGCAATAGAAACATCGGATAATCCAACAGCAGAGTTGCTGGTACTTTCCAAATTACACGCAACGCTTGTACAAATCTAGTATCTTATACGCGATACAAATCAGAATATATACACATAAAAATGGTAGAAAAAATAGAACTCTATAGAGATTACTGAACACCAGTCGAAACAAAAAATAAACACTCTACGCGCCAATAAGATTAGGCCTACCCGATTATTATGCATTTTCGGATCATTCTGAAATCGTTGCATCTCTCTTCCTTTTTATTCTCCTTTTCTTTTTTTTAATCTCTAATTAAACCTATGCTCGTTCTTACAATCGAATTTTCTACACACATACGAAATTATAGAAAACTGAACGATAGAAGTTGGCAAGACGGATAACTTCTTAAGAAAAGACGCAGTGAAACGTGTTTCTTTTCTCGTTTGGTTAGGCGTACAGGACCTGGTCCAGCCAGGAAGGACGAAGGCAATGCGAAATATCTCGTTTACGGTTTACAGAACGATCGTTCGAGCGTCATAGATGAAACGTCGAGTGCACGAGCAAGAGTTTCATTCAAATTTTGTTCGTCGATCGCTTTATTCATCAACGAAACTGAACTATCTACAAACGTTTCACTGTACCGATGATCCGTGAGCAGCGAATGGAATTTTCATTCGAGTACTTTGAGCCCTGGAATTTTCGATTCGTACCCCTTAAAATGAAACTAACCTTCGAGCGATGAAACGATCCGTTCGATGGAAAGATTTGTGCGAACAACACAGAGCTCCGCCACGTTTCAAGGATGTCAAAAATTTCTACGGTGAAACATCGAAGACGTCACGGTTCGAAGAACGTCGAAAGTTTTACGGGTTTTCATGATTTCTCGCGTGGAAATCGTTGATAGTTCCCGATGTGCTCGCGGTTTCTCGAAACTTTCCTTCTCCTCGAAGCTGGTCCAGCGTGCCTTGAAAACTTTGAAAATTTCTGGCGACTTCTGGCCGTCTGGATAGTTTCCAACTGCCGAGCGAGCTTTGAAAAATCTCTAACGCCTCGCGAACTTTCGAAATCCCTCCGATCTGTAAGCGTCGAACGATTCGTTTTTCTCTTCGTTAAAGTCGAGCGAGAAGTTACGCTTAATTATCGGTCGTTTCAAGGTAGTCGTTCTCGTTCGAAACTTTCACGTTCTAATTCTACCCCGGATACGGCGAGAGGGAAGAGGAATTCGTGGATGGAAGAAAGAAGAAGGGACGAGATCGATTATATCAAAGTCGATTGAGAGGATTTGTCGTCGGAACTTTGACGGGCTTCGTTGAATCCACGATGAAATTTTTCTTTCCGAGCGGTCGCGAAAAGAAACGGTGCCACGAATACGATTTCCTTGAATTCCTTGAATGCTCCATGCGTCTCATTTCGTTTCTAGGATCTTTGGTGGCTTTACATCAAGCTGCACAAGGCTATTCCGTTATCAAACGCTGACTGGAGCGCGGTCGTTTCCATACAGAATGCACCGTCCTCGTACATCGTCGCGATTCTTTGCTGTTGTACACGGCTTTCGCTCTGAGATCTGAAAATGCGCACAAAAGTGATTCTCAATGTATCGTGCGTTGCTTGAAAATTTTATGATCCCTTCTTTTGATATCGACACTTTGAAAAAATTCTTTTCCAAGAACGCTTAAGGGCAACTCGATTCGATGCAATAAGAGTCGCGGTAACGCGTTCGATGGGTTTATCCAGAATAATAGACAAGCTCCGAGTGATTCAGAATTTTATCGACCTCTTTCGAAGCGCCGGTTGCGAGAGATAATTGAATAACTTTCGAACGGGAAGCGCGAGTCGAGGGGAACAGCATTATAACTTGCAGGCCGCGTTGTGAGATTAACTCGAGATTAAACTATTCCCTCGTTGCATCGTTTTCAAACTCGTCTAAATTCCCTTTTGGATAAGCACGAAAGAATTCAGAAACAATTAATAGTAACATTATTAGCCGGATCGATTGGGTCGGAGTTCAATCGGAAAAACGCTGCGTCCAGCAATCTGTATTGGAATCAAATTCACCCCCTACGATTCCCCAGGGCGTTGTAGACACGTGGTCGTCCGAAACGACCGTCTGAATTATTTCGCGCCTTCTCTCCTGTGCTCTGAAATGACCTTTTTTTCTTTTTCTTCTTCTTCTTCTTCTTCATCTTCGTTTTTTTCTTTTTTTTCTCTTTTTTTATTCTTAAAAAAACTCACCTGGGAGGCATTGCTCGCGGACGTTGCTGCGCCCTGACTTGCTCCCTCGAGACTTGCTGGTTCGAAAGGTAGCTGCTGTCTCGTAGAACAGCTCCCTGATGGTGATGATGTTGATGGCCGGTGGATCTCTCGTTGTTTTGAGAAAGTGACAATTGCGCCAGATACTCTCTGAAGTCCGGCTGACTGGCCAAAAGTTCCCGACGCGTTTGAACGTTCGGTGCCACAGGAGTCGTTGTCGTGGAATCCGACCACGGCGGTGGTGGTGTATGGGAACGAGATATCATTGCGTACCTGTGACACAGGTACTCCTCGTAGGTGGGTGGCAGACCGGACTGAAACACCACAGTTTGACGAACGTTTAACATTTTTCGTATCTCTTTGAAATTGTAAACAGATTAGATACGATTTTTAAGAATGATTATTATTTTCAGCGCATGCACTGTTCTTATACTTTTATCGCTGACTCGAACAATATTAAAGTTCGCGAAGTATTTTTTTTTTTTTTTTTTTGTAGCTTTCGTTCATTCCGAATCGTGGATGATTATTTAGTCTCGGAATGCTTTTTGTTAGGAAATTTCTCAGTTGATCGTTGAGAGGAATTATTCGTTAACGAGGCAAAGGGAGGAGAGGGTTAAGCATTAATTGCGTTGTTCCCTTGTAATTGGCAGTTAGCAGTTAGGAGAGGGTGGAGATTGCATCGAAATGCAGTTGGAATGTAACCGCAAACAATGTTATTGAATCTTTTAGTTGGTAAAACGAGAGAAGTTTCGTTATATTTCAGACCCATCGTTGTTGGAGGAAATTCGATGAGAATATATTGTTTCGCCTAGCTTCAGGAATTTAATCGATTTTTAGCGATGGAAAGAGAGTTCTAAGGGTTAGATAATTTGCATTGAACGATTAAAATTTTACGCTTCAAAGTGTCGAAATTAATTTGGGAATATTAATGTTTGCATTGAGATGTTTCGAGGAAAAGAGTGATTCTTGGAATTTATCCCGAGAATGAAAATTGGAGAAAAATTCTCGGAACGATCGGAAAATAAGATTGTCGAGCAAATTCAAATACCTCGGTGGTCTTCTTTAAACGTATAGCACTCGAAGTTACTTTAGTGTAAGTTTTTGCTGTACCATGATACTTCACACAATTCTATACGCGCTGCCACGTTCCTTACTTTTTTTATTCGATAAAAAAGTTAAAAAGCAATTTTCTCTCCCATAATAAAAGTTTAATGGACTCGTTCAAGTATCGATAACTATATTGCTCATCCGGAAGGAGCGGGAGACAAATCGTAAAACACTATTTCCCGGGAAATCCAAAATCGATTAATTCTTCAATATTTTTCAATATTTTACAATGTTATAATTTGGCTTCTTTTAATTACATATCTTAACGTCAATCTGACCAATGTTATATTAAATAACAATATGACAATTTACTAGAAAAAATACAGTTTTTTAATTATTCTAAAAGCAGAACTAGAAAGCGTAAATTTTTTAGTCGTGTTACGTTTCTTTCGAATGAAAAGCATATAGTTGCAACAGATTTTTATATCTTTTTTCACAGTTGCATAAAACACACCGATCAACTCGATAACAATTTTTTTCTATTTATAAAACTATCTCTTCCCTGTTGAAAATTTATTTACACAATCTTTTTAACTCTAGCTGCTCCTACAAGCAGATTTCCACGTCGTATTAATTCAGAAGTTGTCAAGCGCACAAGGGCTGAGCTGAATCTCAAAAAATCAAATCGACTGCGGCCCGTGATAGCCGATAAAACCTGGTAAAAATGGCATGGCACGAACTCAGCTAAACTCGAAGTGTTCTGGCATCGTTACCGAGACTTTGAAGTGGGTCGCCATCGGGGACGGCAGTGTTTTTCGCAGAGGGTGGCAGCGACGTGGTACGAAAATTTATGTGTCGCCAGACGCCACGTAACCGTGCTCCCGAAACGGTCGGTCAGAAGCTGAATGATTCTCGAGTTAAGGAGCAGCTCGAAGAATTTGCCTGTTGTTCTCCATTCAAACCCCTATCCATCATTCTTTTTCTCATTTTTTTTTTCTTTTTTTTTTNCAGACGCCACGTAACCGTGCTCCCGAAACGGTCGGTCAGAAGCTGAATGATTCTCGAGTTAAGGAGCAGCTCGAAGAATTTGCCTGTTGTTCTCCATTCAAACCCCTATCCATCATTCTTTTTTTCATTTTTTCTTTCTTTTTTTTTTTCTTTCCTTTTTTCTTTTTTCGCTGTCGTGGAAAACGTAACCGAGAGCGATCACGATCGTTACGAGGGTTTCCTTGCTCTTTTTCGTTCGACTCTCTTGTGCAGAAGCTGAGTTAGGTCGGGCTTCGTTCAGCCTCGGTAGAAATGGGGATGAGACGGTTGATTATTCGAATAATCGAATATTCAGCAAACAAGACTCGAGTTAGCAGACTGGATTGAGCGTTTTGAATATTCAAGGATTCATTTTGCTGTCACTGGATTATGTACACACCCCCTCTAGCGTGCAAATACTCCTGTACTGGATTAAAAGTCGAGCTTTTTAAATTCGATTTTAATGTTCGTTCCGAATACCTCCGTTGTGTCGGGTATTTAAAACCTTGAAACCGTAAAACGTTTTCACAGTCTCGATCTATTTTCCGATTTGTTTGTTTATTTACTTTTTTATACACCGATCGATACGTAATTAGAGAAAGCGAACGAATCGACGGATGATTAAAAAAGAAAGAGAGAAAAAAAAAAGAAAAGAATTCGATTGCAATCATCGAGGAATTCGAACAGCTTCGCGATACCTGCAGTATCGATTTTACGAATTGCACCGGTCTGTGGTTGTTTTAATCTCGCGCATCCAACTCTGCTCGCCATAAAAAAGATAGCCCGATTTGTCGAACTTCGTTAATCATCGATCGAACATCAAAATCTCCTCCTTTATCCTTCCGCAACGAATTTTCCCCTTTGCCGCTCTCTGCTGCCTAATTAGCAGCTTAATCGTCCAATTAACGACCCGTCAGTTCGTTTACGAGAGATCTATGGATGCGCTGGTTGACTCTGACCCGGTATCTAACAAGTCAGACCACCACCGACCTTTGCTACTGCGGTTGTTCTACGGAATTGCGATTCTATCCGATGTCTGACTAGGACAGGCCATTACTACTCGGTAGTTAAATCCTCATCGTCGCGTTTGAACAGTGAATGGCTTCTAATTCCACCCTGCCGTCGATACATCCGTTCAGTGGCAATTTGGTGACACAGATAACCATCGGTGATACGTGTCCAACGTGTTCTTTTACGGCGTCGCGAGAGACAGGTGTTTACGAAAAGAAGAATGTTATTCGTTGGAGCAGTAGAAAACTGGAGACTTTTAATTAACAAGAGTCCTTTATCCTTTTCTTTTTTTTTTCTTTTATTTACGATGGAATATAAACACAAAAGCTTATGAAATTTTTGGTAAAAGAATTGGAAGGTTTCCAAAAAATTAGGGGAGCTCCAAATTTATTAATTCAATCTATATTCTGCGACGATAGACACGCGAATAAATGGATCAAGTAATTCCTTTGCGCCTGGACCTTCACTAGCAACGATTCCTCCCTATTGTATGAGCCTGTTACAAGAAATAAGAGCTTATCTGTGTAACGATGCTCTGCTGAATTACTCGCTACCAATGATTTTTATCCATCGTTCGAAATTGAAGAGCTTCGACGGTGTACGATGTATTTAATAGTTACCTTTATCGCAACAGAAATTAATTATACCAATTTGATTAACACTCGAACAACGCATAAATGCGAGCCGAATTTCCTCTGCTTTGTTTAATTTACCGTAGCTTTTTAATCGAAACGCAGCGGAAATTAATTAGAAAACATTTCGTTAGAAAAGCTAATTATCCTTCGCTGTGTTGCCCGTTTGAAAATTGATTTCCGTCACTGTAATAATAATCACTTACCTGCCACGTTTTCGAGATCGCTACGTCGTAGGTGGGCGGCGGTGATACCATAGAAGGAATGGCATAAACGGGTTGCGATCTACTTTGCGCGTTTAATTGACTATTTCCGGTTTCGTTAGCGCTCGCGTTCGGCGTGTCAGGAATGGTGGCGTAGAGCGCCTCCGGTATAGCGTTCTCTCGAATCCCGCCGCCGAGTATGCTCGAGCCAGAATCTGCAATGAAATGTCGAAGCAATTTTTAAAAAATTCCGTACAAGTTTAAAAAAAGAAAATGTTATTAGGTTTCTTAAGTTTGGAATCTTCGATGTTTCGCGTTATAATTTACAAATGATTTCTCTCACTAAACCAACGAACGCTTATAAAAGTATTCGATCAAAAATATAAGTAGATATTTAGTTCCCAAGTCGGGTCTTTTAAATTTCACCGATATAAAGTTTCAAACACTGGAAAATTAAATTTAAGAGTTATTAAAATTGGCGTTCACGATTCATCGATTGCAATTTCGGCCGACACCAACCTATATAAGTATAGTGCGACTCCGCCCTGTCTGCGCTTCGGGTCCTCCTCGAGTGATTCAACCGCTTCTCGTGTTTGCTGTTTTTCGTAGCCGGTCTCGGTTGTTCCGCGACCGAGCTGCTACTTCCTGTTTCGGAACTTCTGTTCTTCCCACGAGCGTCGTCTTGTTGTTTCTTGGCAGCCCGCCCGTCCGACTTGCCGCCTTTCGACTTCGGTATCCTGCTCGTGAGCTTCCTCGAGGACAGGGCACCATTTCGTGACTTTGGAAGATCGACTACCACACCGCAGCCGCAGACTGGCGCGTTTTCGTTAGGCATTCTGTAAAAATATTTCGAATCGCTTGAGAAAATCGGACGCAAATGATTTCAATCTGTGGCGACCATCCTACACTCCGCCACCAGAGGGACCTACAAGACCGACTTTCCCGAAAAGTCCCCGAAAAACAGTACGATTAGTACTTGTACCGATTCCTCTCCTAACTTCAACATCCCCGCGTCTAGGGCAACCTAACCCGGACGAAACGACTTCCTATCCTTTTCCTTCCTTATTTCAACCGCCACGAAAAATCTTTATTCTATCCGAAGCTTGGTAAACGCTCGTGTAAATCCCTTTGCAAAAGCTTCGATCTACTTGACAGACCAATTTGCAAAAGCTAATCGTCGGTAATAACACGACCACAAGCCTAAGCATTCGCAATCTCCCTCTGAAGGTATTACAGCCAGAATTAACCGAAACCACGAGTGGCAGGGAGTCGAATCGCGAATCGACCAGGGTCAAGCTAAACGTATTTTACCCAAAATGGTACCGTTCTACGAATTCCAGACATCGACACTCTCAGCTGGCAATGCGGCTCGATAATTGGCCGGAATAACACAACGCATTTCGCGGAATCGCGTTATCTGATCCACGAACTGAACGCCATTAATAACGAGGCCATAATGGCTCCTAATTGGAGTCACTATGCAACGTTTGGCTTCTGACACCAGATGTCTGCTGTTCGATTTACCGTGAACGAGATTAGACCGACTTGTGGGCCGAAGGATGATTCCCTTGTGGAAAATGAGGGCTGTTCCGAGAACCAGGGATGATTGAACATTAGCTTATGTCATAGCGTAGGGTACGATATAATCGGATGAAGAGGAACAGCAAAAAGGAAGTGAAATATAGTTTATTGTAAATGATTTAAAAATAGTTTCGAGCGTTCTTTAATATTTTTTTTCTTTTTAAAGATCATTGACAGTATTTTAAATAGTCAAAAACTTACTTGCTATAGACAAATCTTAACACGATCTGTCTATAATCTATTAATATCGGAACGTGAAAAATGGAAATATCAGATATAAAATACAGTCTTTCAAATATTAAATTTAATACTGTTTAAAATCAAATTGTTTCGTCGTAACACGGTTATAGAATTCCTCGTAAAAAGTTCTCGAAAACAGCGAAACCAACGTTTTATTATACAGTCAATCCAATTCGAGTCCTCAACATTAAACGTTCTCGAGCTCCCGCCGGAGTTCGAGACGAGATATCGTCGCAGACGAAGTAATGAATCGATAATCGTCCCCGCGGAGGAGGCTTAGAACGTCTGTCTTGTTCGGTTAATTATTCGATTCCCGTGAAAGCCGATTCCTTTTTTCGTTCGCGACGAGGAAACTCGATGTTCACCGGAGAGGCCGGTGCTTTGATCCAGAGAGATTTAAAGGCGTGATTTACTGGAATCCGGAAGGGAGCCGCTTTCTTTCTTCCTTCCGACCTTTGTCCGGTTTGTCTCGCTGGAACAATAGCTTCGATCCTTTTACAGCGCTCCGGGTCTCCTTCCTTTTTCGTTAATTTCTCTTTGAACGGGGATTCAGCGTCGCGTCGAAGCGTTATCGCGCGTTCTGCAGGCTTCTGTGCGACGGTCCTCGTCGAAATATATCCGTGTTCCACGCCGATGAAACGAGTCGGCCTGAGATTTCGCGAGCTCGCCTTTGTCCTCCCCGCTGTCTCGAATCTAACGCAATTGAAGAAAAAACCTCGAATCGCCGAGAACGATGTTGGATATTCTTTGAAAATTCTGGAAAAGCTGACCCCTTTTTTTTCCTCTCCTTTACGCGTAAATTTCATTCCTCCTCGCTGTCTCGAATACGAACGCAATTGGTAAAGAAGGAAAAAAAACGTCGAATCGCCGAGAACAGTGTGAGATATTCTTTGAAAGTTCTGAAAAAGCTGACCCCCTTTTTTTCTTCTTCCCTTTCGAGCAAATTTCATTTCATTCACCTCTTTGATACATACAAGTTTTAAGCAGGCTCTCTCGTCGGTGAAAACGTTTCGGTCGCCACGACACGGAGCGCATCCTTCACCGGTGGTACAATCCAATTTTCGTGTCGTCGTCGATTCGAAAAGGATACACCTCTCTTTCGATCCTCGTATTCGATGCTTTTTTCCCCTCTCCTGAGAGATTAGAAGAGAGTTACAACAAGCTACTTGGCTCCAGGCTCCTCGAGCTCCCGTTTCTTAGCCCATTTTCACGGAAAACTGGATTTCAAACTCGTTCGTGGATACTATCGTCTTTGAAAGTGTTATTTAGCTTTGATAATATTCGATAAGCTTTGGCGATTCTTTTTCTTTCCTCTTTCTTCCCCTTTTTGTTTCACTCCCTTCACGATGGGGATATAAATTTTTTTACGTTCAATTCGAGCAACGTTCGATCTCAATTTTCATTACATTTTCCATGGAAACGCGCAATCGACGTTGTATTTCATACAAACATTATATTTGAGGCGTATCGAAATTCAACTTTCCGCGCAACGAATCGGAAACTGACCATAATTACTTTGTATTGTCAATCGCATCATGTTTCGCGGCTTCGAAACAACGGAAAATTAGGATTACATGATCAAAACCATGCGTGGACCACCATGTTACACTGAAAGCTATCCGAAACAATAGCAGCCATTAGCGAAGTATATATAATTAAACCTTCCGTAACAGAAATAATCAAACAAACTCGATTCTATCCACCTAAAAAAAAAAGAAAAGAAGAAAAAGAAAAAAAAAAACAAACACGATTCTATCCACCCAAAAAAAAAAGAAAAGAAGAAAAAGAAAAAAAAAAACAAACACGATTCTATCCACCCAAAAAAAAAAGAAAAGAAGAAAAAGAAAAAAAAAAACAAACACGATTCTATCCACCCAAAAAAAAAAGAAAAGAAGAAAAAGAAAAAAAAAAACAAACACGATTCTATCCACCCAAAAAAAAAAGAAAAGAAGAAAAAGAAAAAAAAAAACAAACAAACTCGATTCTATCCACCTAAAAAAAAAAGAAAAAAAAAAAAAAGAAAAGAAGAAAAAGAAAAAAAGAAATGAATCTAAAATAAAGATCTACTCGCTACCAAATTAATATTTACAATTAAAATTATTTTAATCTTATAATTAAAATTTTCAATCCCCATTTTCAAGATACAAAATCTAGTAAATCTAGCAACACGAAAAACATAAACCAAGAACCACATTTTGAAGCAGATACATCGGCGAATAAACGAAGTTCGAGGGATCCCGAAAGCGATTAAACGAAATTGGCGCCAGGAGGAATCGATGAAATTCATTTTCCACCTGGAACTACGGTATAATACCAGGGGTTGAAGTTGCCTCTGCTTCCTGGATGGGCGCACGGTCGTGGGAGTCATTCAGAAAGCGAGGAGAAATCGCTACACGGAAATTAAATTACGTGTCGCGCTGCGAAATGAGCTCCGGGAGATATTAGTTAGTTTCGACGACAAACTACAAGCGCTATGGCATCCGTTATTATTCATCGTGGCTCTGCCGGAGCTTCCACCGGCTTCCGGTCGCCACGGCTACCGAATTCCTTCCGTCATCTGTACGACTTTGACAGAGCACCGGTGATCTGTTAGCGAGCTCCCTTTGATCCGTTCGCTTTTGGTTTGAACGAGAAAAAATAGAAAACAAAGGAAAAGAAGTTTAGGGACCACGTGAATGCTGTTTGCGTTCGAGATGAAAAGTTGTTGAACTGTTTCGCGGAGAAGCTTTATGTCTTAGGTGTTTTTGAGACTTGAGAAATTCTTTGGGGAAAAAGTTTCCTAGAGCGGTTCCAGCGTTTAATAGTTGTAGTCTTCTTTGTTTTACGTTTCTTGTTTTCTTTTTTGAAGGGATTGCGAGGAGCAAAGCGCGAGGAAACGTGGACGTATGTGTGTTTGAAATGTGGTTACTGTAAATCGAAATTATATAATAGTTTTATACGTCAGGCATTATAATTCGGTGCATTTTCGAATATCGTTTTAATTTTTATACTTTACATGCTTCGAAGAAGCCAATGCTCTGTTTTAAAAGAGTTACCTTCGTTCGACTAATATCTCATCGCCAGCAGAAATTTTCAATCCTTCGTTGGATAATTAAAAGTAAATATGAGGATTAATATTTTAGAAACTATATCGCTCGCGAGATCACGGTGCAATTTCCGACGGTGCAACGTTGAAAAATGGAAAGCTATTGTATCAAAGATTAATCGCACAAGTTATCCCTAAGAATCAACAAGAGATTATCACGCTCGTTCGAGCAGCTCGGCAAACAGTTACGTGCAAAGGATTAATTAGTCATCGAGGTTAATGGCAGAGTTCTGTTGTCGACGTTCCCGCGAAATAATCGTCCGAAAGGGTAGCAAACAACACCGCTGACAAGATCGTGGATGGTAATTTATTAATGGGATAAATCGCGTTTTCGCTGGTCCTCTCGACAACGAAGAAACATCAAAACGCTTCCGGTGAATCGACGCGCTCGAAGCATCGAAACTCCGGGTAATTACGCGTCTAATTAACAGGCGAATTTAATTAGGAAACGCTTCAGGCGCTTGTTCGTTATCATCTCGGCGAATCTGCAGTCTCGTTCCACGCTCGAAGCTGTTTCTTTTTTTCTCTTTTTTTTCTATTCTCCGCTCCGATCCGTTGCAGAGCTTTATTAAGTCCCGGACACCACGATTGTTCGATCCGAAAATCGACAGAGCCGTTATTCAGCTGGCTGTGATTTTGCATAAGTTAATTGCCAACGGGATTATATGCCGGTATCGGATATACGAAAGGAAAGTGGAGGAGTTCGCGAAGATATTAACAGCAGCGAAAACGAAGGTCAACAACGAGAAGCTTCGAACGTGAAAAGAAAAGCGCTGAGTCAAACGAAAAGAATGAATCACGAGAAGCGTGATTCGAAGAATCGTATTACACCGATGTTCTCTGAGATAGGATACTCGAAATTAAAAAATGAATTGAAGGAGAACTCGCAATTTACGATAACAGGAATACTCCGATCTCGATTCCTATTCTGCTAACATTAAATACGACTTCTTCTTAATATCCTTTATCAGGACGAATGTTTCCATTTGAAAGCAGTGAGGGCAGTTGGATAAATTAGTTAAGGAAGTTAGATGGAAACTATAAAGTTACTACAGTAGAATTAACCACTGTGGGACTGGACGAGTAGAACTAGACAGCAGTTAATTAGGAAAGTCAAATAGACTCGGATCCAATTGGGCCAGTAGTATGTACCTGTGCGTAATCAGACAAATAGTTTCAGGGCAACGCAGAATTCGAAAACCAAGTTACCGTGATCTACTGCATCTTTCAGACGAGGTGTTTCAAAAATGAACTGTAAGTCCTTTTCAAGAACGATTCTTGAGGTAATTTCAAGCAAATCTTTTCTTTGAGAAAATTTCTAAATCAGTTCTGTTAACGAGATATCAACGAAAAACCATTGACCAATCAGAGAACGGATATAGCGGACGAACTGAGGTGGGAGTGTTGGATACCAGTCGTGTTTACGGTTTCATAGATAAGATTGAATTTATTTATGTTTTTTTCTTTAATTTAACGCGAGCTGCGACTTAATATCGACTATTATTCGCGAATAACGAATAATCCGACTTTTTTTATTACTCCATATAAATTTCGCCCAACACTGATCAACACTTGCTCCGATTCACACCGACTTGTTCGACAAACCATAAACGCGACGTGTAGCTAACACTTCGTTCGGTGTTCAGCCTCTATACTCGCTTCGTGATTGGCCTGCGTTTCTAGTTAATATCTCGTTATCAACGCCGAAATTCGACATTATCCCTCAAAAAATTTGTTTATCATTACCCTGGAAATTACCTTTTAAAGTGATTAACGCTCTTTTTGGAATAGCCTGTATACACAGGTCGAATTTTAGGTCACTTAAATTTTAGGTCAGTCATTCTTTCCGTTACAGGTCACCTACTTTTTCCTTTTTACTCCTGCAAATTTAGCTCCTTCATTTTTACCATCGATCAAAACAAATTCTCCCTATTAATCAAATATCGTGTACTCGCTATCGCGTAGCCAACGATATTTTTCGTTTACATTAGAACAATTTCTAACCGTACCTCAACATCCGCCGTCGTCAACACAAAATCACAAAATGTCGCGGTAAAAATTAGAACAAAGAGGAAATGCACGACCGTCCATCAATGTTCACCGTCAACACCAAACATCTTCTTCAAAAAACATCGAGCCATGGCTCCGTTATGCATGCTCCGGCTGCCACGTTATTAGTATATGGAAATCCGCGCGTAAAAGTGGGGCATCGGTTCGTGTCGATGCATCCGCGTTTCCCACGCTTTGTTACCTGCTTTTCATTATGGATCGGGTTTCCGGACGGAGGAATAATGCGCGGCTTTCCTGCATCGCGATATACCAATGGCTGGATCACGTGTAATTGGTAAACCGCGATCGGCATTCAAAAAATTGGGTCGGTCGGATCAGCGCCAGCATAGAAGTATTTTTATTAGGCGATACAGTCCGCTGATCGATCGTGCTTGCAAGACACATCATCGAACCGAGACGCACCGACTTCAAATGTTATCTTTGATAAAGAAAGTACAGTAGCACCCTGTGTAACGTGGTACTCGTATAACGCGATCAAAAAATTGCTAGTTATCCATAATTACTGTATAACGCGATTAAAAAATTGCTGAAGAATGTTTGCGCGTGTGTGATAGTAAAGATCAGAAATGCAAAGGTCATGTATTATTTTTCTTTTTTTTTTAATAAATGCAGTTACACAGTTTGCAGGAAAAATAAGATTTGTTAAAAAGAATGGATTTTCTAGGACCATCGAACGATGGTTTACATTGGAATTTGTAAATGGTATCATTATTGAAGAAAGTCATCAGAATTAAGCAAGAAGCGATGAAACACAACTGCGGTGCATTCAATTTCGTCTGTTCCGGATGGGAAGCAATATCGGTGTTCGTGCGGGCAGAATAAAAAGTTATTACAGCTCGTCGAAGTATTACGCTTTACCGGTAAAGCGATATGCATCTCGATTACCCGGCCGTCCTTGCAATAAAACTCGAATTAAGTGGATTTTAAAGGAAAACCGAGACTACTTTCCTTCATAAGCTTCAACGAATTTCCTTTTCATCGCTTTGACTCTTATCAGTCTTAAAAAATTTCCTTCTATCCGAACCATACAAATCTCTTTCCTCTCAAATTTATTCGCCGTAAATCGCGATCCTTATTAAATACAGATATTAAAAATTACTGAATACAGCCATTTTTACTGCTTTTTTTTTTTTTGTTCGAAGAAAGGCATTTACTTGGAATAATGATTGTGTTATACCAGAAATTTGTTTTTGTATGATAAACTTCGAAACGATTTATATTTTTTTTTTTTTTTGCCCATTGAATGATTTTTTATCTTTTGAAAAAAAAAGGAAGCTTTCAAACATAAATAATTAGATAACCGAGGACCAGCAATTACAGATTTCCGCTTCGAATCACGCTTTTCAGCGGCAGTTTCAATCGATTATAGTTAAAACTCCGAAAACTATGAATTCAGAGCATCTCTCGTGTTGAATAAAAACTAAGCGTTGAAAACTATACAAAATGGATCCTGACGTGTGCATAAAAATTTCCAGTCTAAAATTCTGATTAAATAAAACGAAACCTTGATCGTTGAAAAATGTTGATCCGTCCTCGAAATATTCGGGTTAGCAGATATAACGTGGCAGTTCCGAGCCGCTTAATTGGATAACTTTTATCCTCGAAAATTTTCTAGTTTTCGTTCGTATATCTCGATACGATTCGTGCAACAAATTTAATATGCTTGCAAACAACCTGAAGCCAAGGACTGAAAAGGCGAGTCGTGTTACAAGAAGCAATCAGTCGGAACCTGAAAACGACTCGTTTCAGAGATAGAGAAACGCGATGCGACTTTAGGAGGAGATCAAGATTAATTTCTCAGAAATCCTGAACGCGCTCTCAGGATTTTCTTCGGCAAATCCCGTGGCGCATGACTGGATTAATTACAGCGAGCCTGGATGCACGGCGATGTAGGAGTTACGGATGCTGACTATTGATTAAACCGTCGATAATGTTGCTGACACGCTGGCGATTCGAATTAATCGAGAGGAATAAGATCAGCGAAGATCCTTTCGTCTCTCTTCCGTGATCAAGATCGTTCGTTGCTGCCGCGAACGAAAGGTACGGAGGAAACGGGAGAAACGGAAGATCGATCGATCGATGTAGCCGTGTTTCGTTCATATTTGTTCACGAAATATATTGTTCCTGTATGTTTCGATAAAAAAACAGAAGTTTATCGAGACGAAAAATTTTCGAGCAAAAATCTCGGATCCGTACCAACGAAACGCTTTCATATTGTTTCTGAAAACACGATACATTTATTAAATTCTCTCTCTCTGTTTTAATACCGCTTTTTACATTCGATAAAACAGTACCAATTGATTCGATCCGACGCGAAAATATTTTCGAAACGAAACACTTTCGATATTGGAAATTGTGTTGGACGCGCATACCAGATTTCGTTTCCGAAGGGATCTGATCGCTTTCGTTGCAATTTACATTTCCTAACGAGCAACCGTTCGCTCGAATTGCAACGTATCTTTCCGTCGGCGTCTTCCAATTAAGCTTCATTGCATAATTTTACACCGATCTTTTTCACTTTTACACGCACACGCTGCAACAAAGCAGTGCGTTGTTTCCATTAATTCTAATCTCTTAATAATACCAATACATGTAGAAACGATAACGTGTTTCAATTTTTTGGTAGAATTGAAAGAAGATAAGTAAATCGGAATTAGTTCCGCGTCGCGTAACATTTATTCGCTCATGCTCGCGAAATTTGTGCGGAAAGTCTGTAAAATTAGACCATCGACCGAACTTCTGGCAGCGTTCTCATATTTTCGGCCCCGGCGCCAGTCATTTATTCAAAGCCATTTATTTAACCCAACCAACTCGGTTTACTCGGCACACACGGTTAACAACGATTCAAGCGTTGATCGAGTAGACTAATAGAGCTATCGTTACTATCCTGCTAGGATTGTAGAGACTTAACAATGGTGCGAGCCGCTAATGCTGATGATCGAACGCGAATAAGTCACAAGTAGATCTCCAAGGTGGAGTTTCAAAATGGAGCACGTTGTAGTTCTATCGACAATTTTATTGTATTATCGCTGCATTAACAGCGAGAAAGATTAAGCGTAATTCATTTTTCGAGACGATTCAGAGTGTCTCAGAATTATTCCGCGAGGGCGACGGATAACTCGGGGAACCAAAAATTTGTTTGAACCCTTTCATTTTTTAATCTTAAAAAACTGGTCGACAAATAATAATTTTCAAGTTCGATATTTCACGAAGAACATTTTACGACTGGTATTTTTTTTAAACATTTCACGACTTTATCCGTACACCGCAATCATCCACGAAACAAAAATTCAACCGCAACCCTAACGCAGTCGTAATCACTGGTTAACCCCAATATGGCAAAGCGTATGATTCTGAGGTTTATTCTTACGCTTAATGGGCAGCTGTGGCCGCGAGCCTGTCCACGCGATAACAGTAATGGCAGACAGCCGTAAGAAATTCAATTACGAGAGCTGCCGTGGAAAAGCACGAGGCACCCTCGACTCGCCCCTGGCTGTGTGTTTACCGACTGTTTGCCAAAGAAACGTAGCAGCGTTGACCAAGCAATTACCGCAGGAACTCCCGATCACCGTAGCAACAATTCCCTCTAGTTACGATACTTCTCGAGCAATTTCGATTCCAGAACGTGGAAGCATCGGTGGACCAACATAAGGTCTAGAATCTTCGAAAATTTGCCAACTCGAATGTTCTCTGTGTCGTTAAAAGACAATAAATTGCAGAAAGCTGAATCGATGAGAAATTTGTGAAACGATTAAAGATGTACTATATCGATAATGAATTTAATCTAATGATAATTTTTTAAACATAGAATTAAAGAACTATCAAAATAGCGGGACATGAACGAACATTTCTGCAAACGAAAAAAAGAAACGAAAATTTGTACAGCTATAAGAATCCGCACGAACAAATAATTTAATTCAAAAGCTTCCAAATGTAAAAAGCTGAAGGCGTATAAAACAAAAAGCAGGATAAAGAGATAAAATTTTTGAAAACCCTAAAATATTGAACAATCGAAGAAGTCATAGGATAGGAAGAAGCCATAAATCGGACGAAATTTAATATCCGGCAGACCCTCTTCCAGAAACATTCCCATTCATCAATCATCTTTCTTTCAACCGCTAGAAGTGTCACAAAAATCTCCAAAACGCACCCTCGTATCGTGACACGTTTTATTAGTAGGGCTTATTAGGTTACCAGATCCATCTCGTAGTAGGTGGATACACAACTCGAGGAGGGGTGTAGGGGTAGCTAGAGGAGGGGGTTGTCAGAGAACGAGAAAAGGGAGAAACGCAAGGTAGGAGGGTACAGAGCAGGTGAATCCGGGTCACGCCGGGCCAGGAAGTAGTAAGAGCAAACCCAACCCGGCCACCCTTCGCGAACTGGGTCACCTTTCACCCTTATTCCCTTCCTTTGGCCGCGATTCTCCGTTTCCGATCGTCTCGACCCAGAGGAATGGGGATTCTCGCGTTTCTCTTTCTATCTGTGAGCGATCAGTTTTGCGGCTCGTAAAAGAAGAGATAAAATCGTGAGATATTTAAATATTGTTTAAACGATATAATAGAAAATTTATCGCAACGATGGATCGTATTTTTTCTGTTTGTAGTTATCGAAAAATTTGTATTTACCATCGTGGTAAATATTTTGCGGATTATTTTAGTCTTCGAAAAAATAAATATGGTGTTTTGTGTTAAAATTATTTATTCGATATACGTATTACAGAAGAGATGCACGAGGGTGGTTTTGTAAATGTTGGCGAATCGAATAAACGTATCGGAAACACGCACGTACGCTTTTCGCCGTGGCGGCTATTTTATTATTCCACGGTGGAATTACAAGAACTTCCATCAGTTTCAATGAAAATTCACCGCGGCCGTGTTTTTCGTGTAAATGAAATTTATGGCGGACACCGGATCGTTACTGTAATTAAACGTTTTTCTACGGCCTCTTCGTTGTTCGAGCGCGTCCCTGTTTTTTTTTTTCCTTTTTCTCTTTTTTTCTTTTTTTTTATTCCATTTTAAAATCGAAAAGGGTTTGCATAATGCTTCCTACGAACGGTCCTTTTTATACTTCGACTGTGAAACAACAAAGGAATATGTTTTTGTTGAAAATTATAAATATTTGATTTCGACATTTTGAAGAGAAAAAGTTGATCGATGGAAATACCTTCTCGATTCGAAAGCTTCGCTGTGAATAAAATAACCCCGAAAACAATACAATTGACAATAGAACTGCTTTGCAATATTGCGAAATGAGACCACTCCGGATCCAACAAGAACCACGAGATAAGCAATTTGATCTCTCCGACGATATTCCTCATAATTAAATTAATTGAAAACTTGAGATCCAGACATCATCGTGCCCGTGCACGTCTAACAGAAACTTCTACGCGGTGAACATTTCGACGTGACCTGTGTGAGAATTATTTGGAAAATCGTAGCCCGACGCGATTGATGTACATGTACCGCTTCGTCTATTCATATTTACTTAGCTCGTTGAATTTCATTAAAAAATCTAATCCAGAGCATAATACAGCTCCAAAATCAACTCTCTAAACAGTTTACATCGCGGAACAACACTCCGGAAACACTATCGGGTCTACTAACAAACCTACGCATTCAACAACCACTCGATCTCTCGAGTCTATTCAGCAACGCGAACGTCAGACAAACGAGGACAGTTCACGAACCGATTGGCAGACACTATACCCCAAGCCAAAGCCAAAAGCATGACAAACAGGAGCATAATACCGCAGCAGCGATCACACACGAAGCAACGAATGCGTTAATTGCTCGAACCAGCCACGAGTCCGGATTTCTTCCCACGTTATCCCGATGGAGTTGACTGAACGAGGCCGCAAAGCTCGAACACACGGCTGAAAAAGTTCTCCCGAGAGAGGGAAAAGGAAGGGGATAGAACGTCATTAAAACTTGCCGGCGAGTCGTTCACCGAATACCCGCGGAATTTCAGCTGGTCGAGTCTCGGTAAGCAAGCTGGCTCGATGTTGGTCGAAAATGCTAATCCCCGACCATTTCCCGCGCAACTTTTTTCTTCACCGCTGAAACTTGTTTATCTTGTCCAGGAATTTCGAGCACGCCAACGTTTCCGAGGAACTAATTTCGTTCGACGATGTAAGATCCTCTCTTTTTTTATACTTTGGCTATCATTTTTGAGCTCGCCATAACAGCGCCGGGTATCGATTCCTGTTCAGTTGATGCGGTTACGTAGAAGTTAGGAAGAGGATGGAGCAGAGAGTAATTTTGGGAGGTTTTTGCCGTATTTTGGAATTAAGTGATCGGCGATAAATCGGTGGAAGGTTCGATAGCGGTGTTTTGTGTTGTAAACGTTTTTAGAAAAAATTGAAGGAAATTGACGTTAATGTAAAGAGAAGGTCTAACCACTCATGAAGAACCTTTCGCGTTTCCACATAATCTTTAACGTATTCATTCGGTATGACCGCTCAACCACGAATCTAAAGAAAAATCTTCTTACTCCTACGATATGTATGGAACATTTTTTTTCTTCCCAGAATTTTCCAATTTTTCATGATATAAGTCTTCGCAGAATACTACACTCTTTCGCATCCAAACGTATAAATAGAAAAGAAAATTTACCCTCCTCGAAATGTCTATCAATTGAAACGCAGTTCAGAGAAATTTCCTCTAGAGCAAGATAATTCGCTTGCTCGATTTCCCATTGTTATCGATTTCCAGACGAATGGGAAGCTTCTTTGTCCGCGGAGAGTAAGAGGAGGGATCTACGATGCAACTTCTTGGCCACAAAATTCCAGTTTTACGCTACTGCCGCTCGTAATCTTGCAGATTTTAAAACGACCAACCACGCTGACGTTAACGAGTATTTACTCCCCCTGTTACGTCCAGCGGTTATTAAAGCTCGGCTGATGGACCGTTTCTCTTGATCTTGAGCGGTCGTTTGAAAAAACCTCCTGGATAGGGAGGATTTCAGCCACTCGAGCTTTCATCCGCGGCCTTCTGCGACGCGTAAATGGATAAAGATCGAAACCGTGCCTCGCGTGAGAGTCCGTGGGAACTGGAAAGCGATCGACAAAGGAAAGAGGAGTGCTCCGGATGAAAGCTCTATCCGGGGAAAAAGAAGTTGAGGATACAGCAGGTTCGCGGTGACCAGGAGTATGATATATTGTCGGAGTGTTGCTCGAGGAAACCATACCTCGTGTATGGAGAGCTTGAGAGGTTGGAATATTATACCTTCAAAGGGTGGAACGTAAAGTTGAAGAGGAATCACAGATTAACTCTATAGATTGAATTAGAGTAACGTTTGAATTAAAATAGGTTGAACTTAGTTTCTTCAAATTTTTATAGCACGCGTGAAAGGTAATTTCATATTTATTATTTGCCAGTAGATTTTAATTATTAGACCGTAAATATTTATATAAATTCATATTTTTAAGGGTATAGCAAAAAAGGTAGATCTTTCAAAGAAAATTATTTCATTTACCAGGTGTTATAAAAAGCGCTGTAACTTGGATGTTTTACATATTTTTTCATATTACGTGCATTCCGTACGATCTTTCACCTTTGAATTTCCCATTAACGTATAAAAATCTGCAGGCTACTAATTACAATATTTAATGATAAGAAATAAATTAGAATATTTAATATAAAAAGGGCGGAATTTAAGCGAGTCTGCTCAGTTTAATAAAAATTGTAATATAAGTCAGGTGTAATATGATCAAAATCAAAGTAGAACAAGATTAAAGACAAGATTAAAGATGGATAAACCTGTGAAGGTAAAAGAATTACATTCTTTCGAATTTGTACCGTTCCACGCTGTGGATAGGGTTTAATAATGCACGCCGAGGAATTTGTAATTTCTGTCTTTGCTCAATGCGCAACAGAAGCGCCGCGACTACCATCAAAGTTAAATACACGCCAAGTCTTTCTCATCGTCGTGGAAAGTTAATCCAGCTACCTCCGCTCCTCTGTGCTTCTTTAGTTTCACGCTCACTTTATCCTCTCTCTTTCTTTGCCTCTCGCGCGCCCCTTTTTTGTACTTCTTTCGCGTTTAGCGCGTCGTTTTTCCCGACCTGTGAATTCTTTACGTTCCGCGACGAGACGCGACTCGAGAACACGCATTTTGAAGGAGAACCGTGATAATGTATTCAGGCTGGAAGCCACGAAGGGAAAACAAATTGTTCGCGTTGAAATGTTTAAATCCACAAAAGTTGCTCGAGGTCAGAGAAACTCATTTTATTGTGGTAATAACGTGAAAGCAAATATTAAAATTTTACATCCATGATACATGTTGCTCGCACGGAAAAACAGTGACACAATTAAAAAACTCCTACATTATATAATTTAGGAAAAAGTAGCTGAAAAAAAATAACTGAGTTATAATATTACAAAATTCGTGTTACATTTCTTCAAAAAAAAAATTCTTTTATTTGTATCATTTTTCCTCCAAGAGATCACTGTTAAAAAAATTTATAACACGAATATAAATCGGTAACAACAACGCTTCAATTATCATTAAAAAAAAACATGTTAGATACATCAATAGGAAATTGATTTTCCATAAACATTTCTAAATTCCAAAGTAAGTGTAAAAATGATACTAGAATCAGTTGATACAAAGAAATTAATGTTTCCATAAACAAAAGTTTTCCTACTACCAGCAACTTCTTGCCTTAACCCATACAATCATGTTTCGCTTGTTAGATAATCTATTGTCCCATTCTGCCGACCTAATCACCTATTATTCTATTCCGTTTGTTTAACTTCGTAGCGACCTATTCTACTGTCCCGTCTTTTTGCCGTCCTCCGGCAGTTGTCAGAAACATACCAGTTTCTTTCGCTCGTCCGCCAACACACGCCCCTTTTCCACTTGTCTGGGCGTTCCCCTTGTTCCACCGATCCGACCATGCACGATTTCATTTCACCTTCTTGCATACCTGCAGCTAGGTTATTACGGTCCCGTGTCTGACCACGCGCGGACCTATTCTACTTACCGGTACACGTTCTATTTCCTTGGTCGAACCGCTTTCGTACAGGATAAAAATGAATTGCAATGATAAAAAAAAGAGAGTCGCAAGGAGAAAGGATCCGTTGATAAAAGGGAAAGTTTATGTCTCGTTTAATCGCTCAGAGCGTAGAGAACCGCGCGGCTTCTTTTCGCGTTCAGCCGAATCACGTAACGTCGTTTACAAAGACCTCTTATATAAAGAGCGTACATTTTATTGTGAATTTTCCTCTCGTTTTACACACGAAACTTATTCCATGAGAAAGTATTGATGGGCGACCATCATTTATCCCACGTCCCACATTATTCTTTAACTTCTTTAGTTACGTTGGAACCGAGCGCTTCGCCTTTCTTTCTTCCCTCTATTGTGTGAAGTATAAAAACATGGACACCGAACACGATTTATTTTAGCTAGTTACTTGCCATTCGAGGAAATCTCTCATTTTCTGTTTCACTATTAATAGACAATACTCCGCCTTTGTGCTTCGTTCCATGGAATTTTTTTTCTGTTTTTCTCGTGTAATACTCTTAGGAAGATACAATAGAGTTTATTATTAAATTTTGTATCGATGATTCCCACAACTCAAGATTCCACGGAAATCTTTTTATTTATCCTTTTAAAAATACTGCGATGCGATAAAAAATACCAACCTTGGTTCTTCCAAGAATGATCTTTCAAGAATCTTATAAATAAACGAAACAATCGGCTGTTACAAAGGTCGCGAAGAAGAGGCGGCTAATCGAAAGGGATCTGTTCGGATTAAAAATGCCAGACGACAAAAAGGGAAACAGGAAATGGGAAAGAACATCGACGAGTGGATCCAGACACCCCGTCGCGACGGATCGGGGTCACGTTCGTCCTCGGCGTTCACTTGAAAGGGCGAATCACAGGGGTTGCCGTACAATGAGGCTCGAACGAGAAAAATGAAATTTCGCAAAAGGATAGAAAGGGCGTGAGAACGTACTCGTTATTCAGCGACGGTCGCAGGGAATTTTCGAGCGATAACCCAGACTGAATGACGAATCGCGACCCGCTGTAGGATAAAAAGCACTCGTGATTAATGCAAATGAACAGTCCTGCAGGATACGCTTCGGCGAGGGTTTCGGAAAATGGGCGACTTTCCTTTCCATTTAACTATTCCTGATTGTGCCGTGCGGCTGGTGAAGAAATCGCGCCGGATTTACACCGCGGAGGATCAATTTTGCAAATTTGATAAAGAAAAAGTAATAAAAACCAAGGGGACGGTTGAAAACGATTAAACGAAAGAATCATCGTTCGGCGTCGTTTTTCTGGCCCATGAAGGACCCTTAGAGCGCAACAGAAAAATTAGTCGGAACCAAAGGATCGTCGTCGCGATGAAAATCACCGAACGGATTAACAGTCGTCGGTTGTGCTTCCCTCGGTGCATTTTCTGCTTGGCTGGGCAGGCTGAATGAAGCAAACAGCCTTGAATTTCATTCAGAGCTTCGTTCTACACCGCTCTCGCTGCGTCGAATTCAATACCAGACTTATTGTACAGCCGCACAATGCCCGGAGTATTCGTGCGCTCTGTCTGCAGTCTTTCTAACGAACGCTCGAAACGTAGACAGAGAGACAAAAAATTTTTAAAAGTGGGTAGAGAAACGATAACAAGGAAGAAAGAGAAAAAAAAAGNTGCTTCCCTCGGTGCATTTTCTGCTTGGCTGGGCAGGCTGAATGAAGCAAACAGCCTTGAATTTCATTCAGAGCTTCGTTCTACACCGCTCTCGCTGCGTCGAATTCAATACCAGACTTATTGTACAGCCGCACAATGCCCGGAGTATTCGTGCGCTCTGTCTGCAGTCTTTCTAACGAACGCTCGAAACGTAGACAGAGAGACAAAAAATTTTTAAAAGTGGGTAGAGAAACGATAACAAGGAAGAAAGAGAAAAAAAAAGGAAAAAAAAAAGGAAAAGTAGCACAGAGTTGAAATAACCGGTTGGTTGCCAGTCGGCGAATCGGTTAACTTATCGAGTCACCGGTTCGATCGAGAATTATTTAGCCCGGCACGCGTTGCCTCGATACAGCGAAATTGCAGCGAAACGAAATTGTGGTCCGCCGTTGTTCCGGAGAGATGCGCTCGATACGCTCGCGTTCCGAAGCGTACGTCGCTCCATGGGGCAAACTTTCAGTGGAAAGTGGCGATAATAGTCGGACGAGTGATTTATCGAGTTGCTGAAACGTTTCTGTTCGCTTGGAAGCTTCTTTCGGGAGAGAAAGATTGACGTTCCGATTCGAACGATTTTTCGGTGATTTTAGCGATTCTTTTTTTTTCTTTTTTCTTCTTTTTTTTTTGTTATATCGTTAGTCACTTTGTTAGGATTTTAATAATAGGATTGTAGAAAATGTTGACGACATCGAATTTTCGAGGGAAAATAATTATAACGAGAAACATGTAAATTTAATGAAACAGGGGAATGTAAATTATAAATTATTTCATTGCGAGCTTTCAGAGTCTTCATTAACTATAAATTCGTTTCTTTGATCATTTCATGCGACGATTCTTGGAATTATAATATAATTCCTGTCATTTAAAATATTTTTTATCGCCCCTGAAAAACTTTATCCTTCCTCTCTTTCGGAGATAAATAAATCTTTGATACGTAGACCAGTATTTTATTTTATTTTTTTTCTTTCTCATCTAGAAGATTGTCAGATTACTTCGAAAATTCTGTTTCAAAGCTTCTAGAAATGTCCAAAGGCTCTCTCGAGATTATCCACTAGTCGCTCTGAAAGTTTCACACGCAAACCACGGTTTTCAGACGTCCCGGAAAATCTCTGGACGCGTTCTGCTCCTCTCTAAACACACGTCGTCGCGGGAGCTTTAAAACACGCTCGCAATTACCGTACTTCTCTTCCCTTCCACGAAACGTATTCTTCTGGCTTAAATTGCGCCGCGGAACTTCAGCCTTCCTCGCGACGAGAAACATTTTACGCTTCCACTAATTTGAAACGTTCGCCGTCCACACGGCGAAACATTTTCCGCGAAACATTTTTCGTCCATCACACCCGGTGTAATTAACAACCGCTCAAATACATCAACAACTAATAACCAAATAGAAAATAAAACAGAAAAATAAATCATAGAAATTCTGCAAAACTCTGATGCGATACTTTTTGGAGAGTTTTCAATTTTTTAAACACCGTTCCATAGAATCTGAAAAACAGTTTAACCCTTCTATCGCGTTCACAAAAACTCGCTCTAATTGTATAACAATTTTAATTGGATACTTTTCAAAAAAAACGCAATTAAAAATAATTCGCATATTCTAGAACATGTATGAAAAGAGATACACCCAAGAAATCTGCGTCTAATAAAATTAAAAATAAGAAACTTACGTAAATTCGAAACATGGTTGGGTTGCACGGACCCGAACGCAGTAGGAGGGTTGAAACAACAATTCAGAGCAACCAAACTTTAAACCTATGGTTTGCATCGTCTAGCAAGCTGCTCCACAAGTTAGCAACATTTAAACCTACCTTGCACGTTAAAAATACAGCCACCCCCTTCCCTTAATTTCAAGCATTTCATAACGAGCAAACGGAAAGTCGGCTCTTTACCTTTCATTTAGAATCGCTCGGGGCGTTCGCCGACAGAAGGAAACAAGCCAAAAAAACGCAGAAAAAAAAAGAACGTGGAAAGAGCCAAAGAGTGTATCTATGAAAACACGCGCACAAGCAAGAGCCTTTGGAAGCTGGTAGACACCCACGCATCGGTTTGCCTCAGCGCGGAACGACAGAATTAACTCCCGCAGGATTAGTAGCCTCGGGATCCTGCGATCATTAAGGATTACGTTGGCCGACACTTTAATACCGAACAACGATATCCGTCAGGTTGAACTTCCTCGATGAAGCAGTCGAGGAAACGAAGCTCTCGTCCGGCCGAGAAATCGATTTAGAATTTCCCAGCGTCCCAGGAACTCGACACGGCGGCGTGAATTAAACCGGTGGACGTCGGACGCGTTGATGAAATATGAGAACAGGTTGAAGAAGGTCCAGCGTTTTGTTAGGAGCAGGAAACGGCCAGGTGAATAATCGCGGTGAAACGGATAAATTTGTACGCCAGAGTCGCGCGAAAGAACACGCTGTCGGCGCGAACGAATGATTGGAAAGTGTGGGGTGAACGTGTCCGCGGAGGAAACGTTGCACGAATTTGCATGAGTGGCCGAATTTTTCTCTTGGGAAATATTTCCCGGAGATGCGCGTAGCCGAGGATAACGAGGAAGAACGAATTGGCGAACGTTTTGATCGAGTAATGTTCGGGAACGAGTTGATTCGAGGGGAAGAGTTTATCAACCTGTTGCGAGTCAATTTTTCTCACCGTCGACCGTTCTTTTTTATCGCGCGTGAAATTCGTTTTCTTGGACAATTACCCGAACTTCCGAGGCTCGAAACGATTTCTGAGATTGCGTTATTAGAAACTTGTATTTTTATCGATGTCGCGTTTGCGATTATAGAACGACGGCGATCCAATTTTCTATTTTTCAGTTTAGTTTATTATAATTGGAAACGATTTCCAAGCATAGAAGATAGACAAGCGTTTAAAGGGAAAACAGGAATAAGCGATTTTATTTTAATTGCAAAATCAAGGAATCGTTCGATCGACGGCTACATCGAGGAAGACGATGTTCAAGGACAATTGGTTATGCAAGCACCAGTCAATTACAGCGAGAGTCAAAGCTAAAGGCTAGCGAGCTTTTCGAAGGCTGCGACTTCTTTGACCGGCTCGATTATAGGATCGAATTTAAAAGATATTAAATATTCATTCCGAGTATCAAGAGAGGTCGCTTCGGAACACAATCGAGGAAGAGCATGCATCAATTACGTTTAAAGAACGCGAAAGAAGCTATCGATTAGCTATACAATTCGAACCGATACAAAAGAATAAGAAATATAGTTGAATTTTCTCGAAGGTTAACAGAAAATAGAATTAACCAGCATCTTTTTATTCTGTCTATTGCGAAGACTGTAAAACAATGTTTCTTGCATTATTTCTCCTTTTCTTATCTTTTTATTCGAGATACGCAACGAAATAAAAAGAAGGAATCTCAGTGATAGAGAAAAGTTCACCGACAATGGCGTTGCTCTTATTAACTTCTTAATACAGAAGCAGAAGGTCGAAACGGAAACACGCGAATCCGACAAGAATGGAACGTATATCCTCTTCACCAGTCGGATGAACGTTCAAGAGAATCAGATTCTTGTATTTTCTCTGCTGTTGTCGGGAGAAAACTACCAGCCATTTATCGTACATCCAGAAGATTACTCCTACGCTTGTGGCCGTTTCTGGACCGCTTAATTTGAAAACATCAAACGCAACTATTTAATATTGTGGAAATCGATACTTGGTTCTTTATTAATTCCTTCGTGAAAACGTGAATATTAAATCGGTCCTGGCTATTTTCGCGTGTACCACCCACGCTGCCCAAAAGTTTGAAACCCATTGAGTGTTTCGAGTGACGCAAAAGTGTTTAGAAAAAGAATTTTTTATTTCGTCATTTTAGGAAACTTTTCGTTAAAAATCTTTCGAAATACACGCAATTGTTTCTAATATCTACACTATTAATTTTGAATTCATAAGAAAATTAGCGTATTTCGTATACATTCCGAATTTTGAATCGATAGTTATTTTTAGCCTAGCAGCGAAAGGATTGATATAATTTTTATAAATTTAAAATCATCGCGATAATATTTTTATTTAAATGTAAATTAACTGAAAACTAAACATTTTTGTTTCCCTTTAAAAGTAACTCATTTGCAAATGCACGTTATTTAATCTTGAAAATTCGAGAACCACTACCCTTAAACATCCTGTACAACTGTTTCCGATACAATGTCTGGCCCTGTCGCCATTGTTTCATAGCCGCTTTCTATCCAAGCAAAAATCCAGCGGCTGCACTTTCCGCGTTTCAATCCTGGAGCTCGATGGTTCGATAGCAAACTGTCGATACGTCGACAAGTCGAGTCGACAACGAAGCATACTTTTTGGCAAGCGCTGATAAACAGTAGAGGAAATAACGTGGCCTAAATTCGCCTAACGAAGACGGCAAAATCGAAGCGCAAAGCCGGAAGCCTACGCTTGCGATCTGACGCGTTTTAACTCGTATCGTTTTTTCTTTCCCTTCGAATAAACTAGAAAATATCGAGAAACAGTCCTTCTCCACGGTCATTATCGCCGCTATCTCGCTTCGATGCAACCGTAGATTTCGTATACGCGATACTTGACGCGACTGCGTATAAATTATTTTTAAACATCGTCGAAAATAATCAGACAGACTCTGCTTTGCGCGAAACGTGATAAAGCTTTAATATACCAAGTTAATTGCTTACGACGGGTTGCCTAAAATTTACAGATTCGTATCTTCGTATTAACATGCGCAGCCTGCGTCGATCCGCAATATTCCGTGAGATTAACGCGAAACATTTGCTCCGTTTAGCGTGAACTGTACGAAGTTTCGTAATAATAAACACGGAGGAAAATTATTACGAACGCTACCACCACTGGTCCAGATGAAACAAAAAATCGAAGGTCAGAAAGTCGAAGCTTTTTGCTCGTTCCATCGACAAATGGCTCGGCTCGAGATAACGGTTGTGGCTTTATCTTCTCGATCTTTCGCCGGTCACCGTGCGAAAGACGGAAAAAGAATACTGGGACGAAGGTTTTATCGCGGACTGTTACAGGTCGGCGTAAAAAATTGACGAAGAACAGTGGGAAGGTACACGTGGTGGCGAAAACTTTGTTCCCATTAAGTAATTTACTCAGAGCTCGCATTATCCAGAATGAAAGGTTTAATTGCATCACTGGCGAACGACGATGCTTAAATTCTATTTCCATCGGAACAGTTTGTCGATGCAACAGAAGTTGGAAACTGGTAAACGTTCAACTTATCGGTTCCATGGTTTCGTATACAGATTCATTATTTAAGATAAGCTCGTCGTTACAGAATCATTCGCGAATTCCATTACGGATAGAAATTGCGAGGGAACGGTAACAAAAATATCACTGTCTGCTTCGTGATTGCGATCGATCCAGAAACTATTTTAATTAAATTATCTCGAAGCAGCTCTCACGGCAGACGCCGGTCTGCAAATCGAACAATATTATCCTTGGCTCCAGCCGGGACCAACTTCCACGCCAGAGCTTTCCAATCGCGAAAGAAACTGGCAATTATATTAAATCGGTGGCTCGGAATCGAACGAGCGATCTCAATAGGAGAAAACACTCGTAAGAAGTGCTTTAAACGTTCGTGGAACTTCGAATTCGATCGTGAGATGTCACATGAACTCTCGATTCCTTTTCTTATCCGAGAACTTTCAAAAATCGTCGCGTACAGTTGATTCGTAAGTAGTCCGATTGCTCCCGGTCCGGTTATGTACGGGCAGATTCTACTTGTCAGATTATCACAGATTTATTCCTACTTTCAATGTGTACAGATACACTCCATTTGCAGTCTGATATATTATATCACCGTTCTACTGTTTCGAAAATATACGATCCCATTTCACTCGCTTGTCTTGCCGCTGAAACTTGTTTATCTTGTCCAGGAATTTCGAGCACGCCAACGTTTCCGAGGAACTAATTTCGTTCGGCGATGTAAGATCCTCTCTTTTTTTTATACTTTGGCTATCATTTTTGAGCTCGCCATAACAGCGCCGGGTATCGATTCCTGTTCAGTTGATGCGGTTACGTAGAAGTTAGGAAGAGGATGGNTACTCTGGGCGTCTGATCACGCGCGGTTATATTCTACTTGCAGACTCAACCGTAACCTTAAGCGTCACTCGAAGCACGATCTCTGCTCTGGGAATTCTAAATAATAAAGGATTTCACTTTAAATGATGAATAGAGGACCCTGTGTTACACTGTGATGTCTCTGGAGCCATGGTGCAACGAAGAAAAAAGAAGGATTCCTTGCGAAGAAACAAGTCGGAAACGTGGAATAATATTTGTTCGCATTCGATGAAGTATCAAGGAAGGATCGTTGCAAGTTTCGAGATACAACCATAGGATGATTTAAAATACAAAACGCAAACTTAAAAATCAGCTTCCAATGATATTAAAATGATATCTGAAAGAAAAGTTTCCAAGTCTTCGAGAAAAGGAACGTTTCGACGTTGGAATTCGAGTCCACGATCGCGACTTCTTCATCGCCGCCTTCTGCGCTTTCTTCTCTTTCGACTTTTCCACCGCTTCGCTATGGTACCTACCACAATGAAAACCAGCAGAAAACGCGATACACCAGCTGGACCGATATCGATGCCAATAACAATACATAATAATAGCGTAAATCCAATAACCCTCATTCTTTCCGAGTGACCTATATCCTGCTTGATCTCTCGAAGTCGATGCAACGTAAAATCAAAACGAACACTCGTCCTCGGGCAAGGATCCGAACGGTTCGCTGCATCTTTTGAATGTCTTTCAGCGCGTTACATCATCCAAGTTCCTTGTACCTTCATCTGGGAATATGCTATCTGCTCCATCGTTCAACCGTTGACAAAAAGAATCGTCGCGGCTCGCTTCATCCACGATCGAATCGAGCGTTTCGCTCGTCTTTTATTTCAGGGTGAACGTGTCGAATTTCGTTTTCGTTCGGCGGAATAAAACGTCGCGTAAACACCACTGGCGCCGCTTAATCGCACGGCTCTGCTTGTGTTTTCGGCGGAAATTACGAGGGTCTGTTTGGTATTCTCTCGTGCATCAACGCGATCAAATTGCGTTGATGTTTGTGGAACCGAGATCAAAAAGAAACGAGAGGAAGCATAAGGAACAGCGATTCCTGTTTTGTCCGCGCGACTGTCGAGCTCTGGAAAATTGGATAACTATTCCCCGAAGAGTAAATTTAGTCTACCGAGCGTAAGAATGCGAGCGGCATCGAATGTCGATTGCTTTTTTGTGGGAGGGAAAAGAATTGACCGATTGGATTATCGTCAGATTGGAATTCGAAGCTGGATCTTCCGCCTGTGTACCGACCGGTGCGCTAATTAAGCTGTCTAGGGATTAGATGGATTGTATCTCTTTGAATTTCCATTTTCTTTTTTTTTTCTCTTTAATCGAAACGATACCGTCGATTCCTCTAAGCTTGATAATTGAAGAAATCATCGCTATCATTTTTAAGTATATTTTGTTTGAAAGAAAAATCTCGCATGGAATATTCCGAACACAGTTATTAATAAACTATTTTACTCGTGGAGCGCGGTGCTTCGCCGACGATCCTTTTATGACCCTGCGCCCTTACGGTCGTTAAACACGTTTTATGCTAGACAGAGAATGAGAAAAGTTCGGCGATATTCCCCGGTCCTTTCACCGACATCTTTTTTTTTTCTGACTATAACGCGCCTCTACTTTCCACATTATTGTACGCAAATCACGTACAGTGCTCTCTCCGGTCTTCTCTATTCTCAGTTCCACAAGGATTTCTGAGAAACTTCCTTGCAGACGCGTGAATTACATTAACACGACTTTAAAAAAAAAAAAGAGAGAGAGAGAGAAGAAAAATATTTTCTTTTCAAATTTCTTCCCAGGAATAATTTCATTTACACGTTGCCAACACTATGAAGTATCTACACATGCTTCGATCACCAACCGAATATCAAGGAATCTTTGTCAATCCATCTCCAATTAAAAACCACACCAACTTCTCCCTAACAACCTTCGTTCTCCAGTAGAAAAGCACTACTTATATCCTCGAACACTCATTAACGACGACTTATCGTCTCGCAAACCAGCCTCTCCACGTTCGATCAAAAACCAAGGAAACCTACGAGCCGTCTCTCGTTACATCTAAAAACTCCTAACGAACCCGTCGCCTGCGCTTCATCTCCACTCGAACCTCGAAAAATAACTCCTCGGTCTATTCTCTTTATGATACAACCGATCCCGATCATCGAGCTTTTCTTCGAAATTTGTAATCCATAATGGCTTCGAGTAACGCGAAACAAAACCGAACGATCAATTCGGAAGAAGAAATCGGGGAAGAAGCAAGAGAAATTAAGACGAATTAAGAGAAATGAAGAGAAATAAAGAGGAGTCTTGAGTCCGAAGCAACAATAACGGCCGATGTCGCATCAGTAGCGAGCAAAGAGACCGACGAGGCGATGCACCGAGCGGAGGAAATGACAAGAGAGCGGCGGAAACCAGGAATTCGGTCCACTGGCAGCGAACTGGGTGCAGGTGGGTGGCGGAAGGTCGATCCGGGGGTTCGAAAACCAGGTCATATCCAGGTCACTGAGCCACCCTTCCAGCGTGCCGCCTCGACGACAAATAAAACGAGCCGTCCTTGGTCCGATCGTTGACAAATTAATTAGAAATATCGTCGTTCCACCGATCAGAAGCTTAGAGAATATTTTGATTATGGTTTTAGTCGTTGAAAAAATCAATTCTGAACCGCTTTCAAAGTTTCTGTCGTCTCGCGTCACTTCTCGTCGAAACCATTTACGTTAAGGGTGGGTGAAAACGTTATTTGGTTTTCGGCGTCGATAATGCGTAGTTGGTTGATGTTTTGAGAGACGGAAGGAGAAATATAGAAACATCGAGTTTGAAAGAGGCGGTGAGAGGTAAAATATTCCGAGGGGTAATGTTTCGACAGGGGGAGGAAATTGAAATTTTCGGGCAGGAATTTTGCAAACTGTTCACATGCACGGTGCGTGTTCTCTATAAATTGATTTTCCTGATTGCCGGTTGCGTGTTCCCTCTCGTGTAGACGAATCTTTCGCAGAAATTCACAGCTCTTTCGCAACCGAGTTCGGTGAAATGTTAAAGCTTGCGAGATTTCGAAAGGAGCCTGTTTGAATAAAATTTAAAACGTCGGATACCTTGATTTCGTGCTCGATCGAAGGAGCTCGAGCATTTTCCAGTTATCCTTTGTCAGCTCGCTGTGTTTGTTCGGGGCAATAAAAAATTGTGATACCGGGACGGGAGCGGTGAAAAGTTGAAACGAAAATAAGGTGATTTCATTTTAAAATGTCATCCACACGAATGTAATAACGTTCGGTTCCATCAAACGTTAAACAGTTAAATAGAGAAACAAGTAACACGACCATAAATTCATTAAACGTTTCAATTAATAAAAGATTCGTTTGAAATCCTTTTTAATTATCCCAATTTTTCGTTGGAATATTTTATATCACATTTTTACGTCTTATTTCACGCGACTCTTTTTCCTCGCTGGAAAATATAAAAAGGACAGCGTCGATACGTTCTCGAAAATTTCTCAGATGCAGTTTACCTTTTTCCCCTCTCGAGCGATGCTCAACTACGGTTAATTAACCATTTAAACATAACGAAATGCGCACTGATGAAAATTTCCGGCAGCCAATGCAGACAGTTTTAATTACATAGAATAACTGACGAACCAAAATGCCCTCTGCTCTTGTCATCGTTTGTCATCGCCGCGGACAAAGGACGCGTCGCTCGCGCGAGTTCATTTTTCGTAACATTTTTAACACTCTCCTCTCAAACATACATCATTTTCTTATAGAGCTTACTCAAAGAAGTGATTTATAAAACCTACACCGCATTGATAACGATATGAGTAGAACAATTGGAAAAAGAAAGGTAGAAGAACGAAAAGATATTTCTTTAAATTTGCTAGAAAAAGTTTACCTTCTTCAAACCGATAAAAATTATCAGCTTGAAGAATTTAACGATTTAACAATCTCACAATCTGATCTTTATTTTATTTTCAGCAAAAAAAATATATTTCAAATTAAAAAATAGCAGTCAATATTTTCCTGTAAATAATTGATAAAAAGAAAAAAGTAATCGAATATCCGATCCTTCGTCCATTAAATTACAAATATAACCAATTAAATACCTTGAAAAATTCCGCAAACCTAGCCGATCAATTTTATCAACCAAAACCATCTATCAGAAACACAATTTCACTCCATTACACAATTCTACACCTACTATCTCGCACAGAGGTTCCGCGCGCTGACCTTGTTAAAATAATTTCCCCGCAAGTTCGCCGGACGCAGGCTGCGGGGCGTCGGTCGTCGAATTAGGAAGCGAGCTGGCCGCTGACCTGGCTTCCCACTGGCCCGTTTTTGAATAATTCTCGTGACCCGGCCAAGCGTAGGGTGCGACTGCACCCACCGAAAACTCCTACCGTCGAGTTGCCTCGGCTCCGCCGCAAGTATTCACGGTCTGTCACCCACAGACGACGAAAAGTGGCCCCGACGCGCTCGTACACCGCGAATTAATTACGAATCCGATTGCACTCGTGGATTCTATCGCGACAGATATCTCGTGAAAGTATTGAGAATATGGAGAATATGGGAGTCGATTTAATTTTTTTTTTTTTTTTTTCGACGCGTTTCGATATTGGTGCTCAACCAGACGTGTTTCGAATGGAATGGAATTGGTGTGAATAAACTCGTATGGTATTATTTTTTTTAATTAGAAATATAAGGGGACCGTTAGCGTTATTAATTTCATACGACAATACGAGAGATTCATTTTCGTGATTTCCAATGGAAAGTAGTTCGAGTGATTAATACCATTGGTAGTTGAGCTTTTGTTTGCTCGGTCGAGCAATGTTTCCAACGAAAAAAAAATTCAAAATTATGATTCGAAAGATACGCGAGAGGAGAGAAAAAAAAGAATGAAAGAAGCGCGACGACAAAAAGTGACAACGTAAACGAATGGACGCATTGAAACGAGCAGTCGGAACCTACGGCGCCAATAAAACTTTTACGTTTCCCTCCGTCCGGATAAAACGGCAACGGTAACCGGACGAGTTGAAAATTGTGCGAGCTCCGAGTGAAATAGGAGGAGAGGAAAAAAGGATCCGTGCAATTTTATTAAAATATGACACGGTCCAGCTAGGAGGATAATTAAAAAGGCTTTCAGAAACTTACCGTGCGGAAATTTTCGTACAAATTTTTCGTATAAATTTCATACCGGGTTTGTAAATCGTCCGATTCGAGACCATTTGAACGAGTTGAGAGGCAAACATCGATACCGACAAATTGCCGGATAAAGACGTAGCGAGATTCCTCTGTTTTCTTCTTTTCTCCAATATCGGGACACGAAATAATTGAAGATGGGCGGCAAAACAATGGAGCAATTAAAAGCGGAGTGCACAACGCGAACAGAAGTAACTTCGTTGAAACGAAACGCGGTCGGGGTAGATAATTGAAACGCCTTTGAAGAAACTTTAAAACCGACAACATTTACCTAATGAATTTGATTTGAAGCAAGGTACGGGAAGAGATCGTGGCCATGGGAAACAAGCCTCGAAACATTGTGCTCGAACGTGGGGACTAATTACCGCCAGAAAAAATTCGTTTAATTGATCGAGTAGCTGCTTCCCGGCTGTGGATAAATGCGTTATTATTTTTCCATGTTCATTTCCAGCTTCGTTGTCAAGAATACACCAGCTGAAGCGTTCGTTCTGCTCTCGTCGCATCGTTTTTCGAATGTCCAATAAACACGTTTGCTCGACGCAGAAGGAAAGAAATGGAAGAGATTTCCGGTTTCGCGATCGTCGTCGAATTTCATTGCCTCTTTAGAGACGTCCGTCGCAGAAGCTTTATTGTCGTTCTCCGTTATTAGTCGACGACCGAAGAGTTTGTTTGATATCGGAAGGGATATTGGTTACCGTTTGTATGAAATTACCCGATAAAAATGGTGTCCTGTACCTTTATGTACAATAAACACGATCGTACAACGAACGCGTGTGAATTGTACTTTAAAACAGAAACGTTTTGCAGTGAACGTCAAGCAACGGGGGAACCGCAGAGCTTGCAATCAGCGATACCCCCTTTGAATCGGTGCTCGGCAAACAATTAATCTGGACGACTAAAAAATCTCGTTGGTCCCGTGAAAAAAGAATCAATCAACAAAACTTCGTTACGTTCCTCCTCTGGAATACCTTTCTCAGCATCCACGGGGATCACTTATTAATTAAAAGCATCGTAAAAGCAATGAAAAAGGTAGAGCAAGATAAAATGAAAAAAAAATAAGCTCGGCTGGTAGTACGAGATGAAGAAGCTCGAGAAACTTGACGCGCGTATTACTGTCGGTGAAAAGAACAAACAGACTTCTGCTCGATAAAATCTTGCGGGAACACGATGATGCGCGGAACCAAGATTCTTAGCGCGACCATCGTACGAAAGGAAGCGATCTTCTTCCGAAAGCTTCTCTCGACCGCTTCGATATTTAATGACTCGGAAAATCGCGTCGTTTTGCAGCCTTAACCACGAGCAACGCTCGTCCCTTTTGTGCAAACGGTAACAGCGTTCTCTCCCCCTGATATCTGACACACTTCGAGTCCCTTGGATACCAGCCACCCTCAGACGACGCGTCCGTTTGTTGTCTTTATTGTGCACGGACAATAGCCGTGATTTCCCACGTGCCTCTGAACGTTATCTTCACACCTGAACTGCACGCTCCGCACGTTTTTGGTTCTCTCTGTTCTCGAACAAGAAATTTGCTAATGGGATGAAAGAATGAAGAGCGAGACGGATCGCGCGCTTTTTACAACGCGTTTCATTTGGTGATGGGATCTGTGTTTCGTGAATTCGATGGAATCTGTGTTAAACCATTTTACATACAATTGTCTTGGATTTTTGGAATTGAAATTCCTTGAATTTAAGCTCTCGTGAGACTGGTTCTTGCTGAATATATGTAGCTTTCGTAGGATATTATTAAACTGCGGATTGTTATGCATTTGTGGAAAATTTGAAGTAAATAATAAATAACTCTAACTAATGGAACTCATAATATTTACCGAATAAAATAATTACCTGTCTGGTTTCTATTTTTTTAAACGATATTCATAAAAATGTGCAGGCTAGATATGATTTTTCTGTAACTTAAGATTTAAGAACTTAGAATGTCCAAAAACTGATTAAATTAAAGCTTGATAGGTTAAATAAAATCTTGAGTTTCGATATTTGTTTTTTAATTCCACTAAAAAACAGAGCTAGGTTATTTAATCCGAACTGAGCTTCTGGTCTTATTTATCTTGAAACTTTTGTTCCCAACGAGGTCTCGTTGCGTGCGATCGTTTCAACTCGAAGGACACGATGTCCACCATCGACGATTCGAAAAGGAAATTTCAATTTCGTCGCGTGTAGCCGGAATTCGAAACGATGACTGTACGAATTCTATGCGAGCTTTCATCATAGAGCTCGAACCTCGAATTTCAAACGCAAGCTTTCGTTTCTCACGGTCGTTCCTTTCTCTGCGTTTCTGCTCGATATCTCGGAGAGAGTGGCTCGAAATGAATTCAATCGCGCATGAATAGCTGGACGAGAGACAATCGTGTTCTTAACAGTGGACCGATGCATGTTTCGAGCAAAAAAAAAAAACCGAGGCTGCGAGTCGCGAAGAATTTCTTTTCAAAAGACGATAGAGAAAGGATCGTTGTATCGTGGGAAGAATCGATACTTGGTAACGTTTCGAGCAAGTTTTTAATTAGAAGATTGATTCGGTTGTACGAAATTATCAGAGTTGCCCGCGTGGGAAGGCGCGTGTATAAATTACGGCTATTAAAAAGTTTGTGGTGGAGAATCGCATATTATTACACTTTGTTAATCACCCTGCGTTACTTTCGCATTCTTCAACCCTTTGTCCTTTATTCGAAAGAATTAAAACTGAACGGCTTATAACGAATCTACGCGCGTCTGAGTATGAACTAAATTATGGGAAAAAAAAAGTTTCGTTTCCAGAGTGAAGTATAAAATACAATTCAATTCTATGATCCGTACTAAATGTTTCGTGAAGAAGAAGCATTTTCAAAGTAACAAACTGCCATAAATATGAAAAACTTTCTCGCCGGTAATGACGAAGAAGATCGCACCGCCATCGAAAACGATCGCTAGCTCATTCCAGCAATTACTTAACAAGAATAATTGCCAATGAAGCGACAAATTGGGCGTGTTTCGTCGTTCAGAAGTTACCAGACCGTCTGAGAAGTTTAATGAAACGTGAAGACGGCCATGGATCTCGTGAAAATGATAAACACGGTGAAACGCTTCGCAGAAGAGACGAAACGATCGAACGGTTCGTTTGATTTAATCGCCACATCTGTCACCGAATTTCCATAATGCGTCTTCCGCGTTTTATTCCTTGGATTTATTCAGGAGCACAACCCTCTCCGTTATTTCCCGCGCATCCCCTTTTCTCTCGCTCTCCGTGAATGCACCAAGCGTGGGGTAATTAGTAGCTACCATCGAGCCACTTCCACGACCTACTTTGTGCTCCCGAAAAGATAAATAAATAAGAGCTTCCTCTCTTCTTTTTCTTTTTTTTTATCTTTTTTTCTATCTTTTTTTTTTTATTTCTTCGTCCTTCCTTCTCTCTTGATAACTGGGACGACCGGAGCAATTAACGTATCGACGGTAGGATCGCTGAATTAAGCGATATTAATTCAAGGTGAAACGATTTGTTACGTAACGTGTAATAAGCGATTTAAAAAAATTTGATTACAATACGCTTTTTTAATTGAAAAGCGAGCCACTTATTCAAATTGTTCAAACATTCCCTACTCGATTCGTACATATTTAATTGAAGTGCTGATAATTCGGAGTAGAATCGTTTCACGAGAAAAAAGCACTTTTCAGATGCCTCATATTTATTCCGTGCACGTTGTTGTGACATTAAAAAGCTTATAATTAAGAGAAAAATAATTTCAGGGAAAAAAGGAAAGAAAAAAAAAAAGAAAAGAAAAATATTATTTATCCGCGTTGAATTTCTTCCGCAATAACAATATTTCCCACTGTCCGCCATTTATCTACCATACTCGACAGCCTTCGTAAATTCTCATCGCTTATTAACATGTTTAAACATTCATCAGAATTTCCATACAACCTTCCCGAAACGGACAAACAAGCGGTTTTTTTAGCTCTAAACTTACGCGAACGAGAAAATCTTGCGGCAAACAAACAAGACACATGACGAGCGACGTAAGCAAAGTCGCCGGGTCTATTCAAGCACGGCAAAGATTTAAGTGGAAAAGTAAATGAACGAGGGAAGAAAAGGGAGGGGAGAGCAGGAAGGCTAGAATAAATAATTAAGCAGCCTGGCGTTCCTTTAATATACCGAATAGAATGGCAGAGGCGCGGAAGCGAGAACGAAGCCCGCTCCAAGATATTGTCCGCGTAGATGCATTAATTAAAATTTCCAACCTGCCACCGACGAACCACCGAGCGCGTTAGGCAAACGATGCAAATTTCGAACCCTCCGGGAGATCGAGTCCAATTCTCTTAAAAGGACCACCCGCTGCTTTATGAGCCTTCGTCCTGTCTTTCTTATTCATTCGTCCTTGTCCTTCTATATCTCGTCCACGCGTTTACTGTCCCCGTTTCCCTCGAATATGTGTATTATTCATTTGGAGTCGAGTGTGTTTGGCTGCTCCACTTTTATGTCGGGTCTGATACGTGTTTTTAGAGAATTTATCTGATTTTCTGTGTCTGTTTCTCGGTACAGTAGCATTTGAAAAGTTTAAGGGTCGAATCGTGCGAGAGGATATAGCTCGAGTTACAAACTGTTACATTTAAGCACGGTGAAAATTATTTTTTTCCTTTTTTTTTTTTTTTTTTTAAACAGAATATTGGTTTACACAAAACGAAGATCTAAATTTTATAAAATTTGCCACCGTACGAATATTAAAATTAAATTAAAAAATTGATTCACTGGATGTACGTTAAGCACGGAATATTCAAAAACCATCGTGCATTCGCGGCACAAAAGCGTTTGAAATTCTCGAAAAGCGTGCCAGTTTTTTTTCCGCTAACGGACGCTTTTTATCTAATTCACTCCTCTTTTATCCGTGCGCTCTTCCTAATTTCCTTTTGTACGCGACCGGCAATTTGGTACTTAATCAAACGCCGGCTAAAAAGCCCGCCTAATTAGACAAGCAGCCGAAAGGGCTGCATTTACTTTGACACGTGTATCGAAGTAGGCCAACGCTAAGGTACACGATGTCGCTGGAAACTTTCGGATGTAACTTTCCTGTCCGCTAGGTTCTCTCTGATAATTAAATTCCGCACGACTTACGTGACTACGAGGCCCGATGAAATTCTCAAGAACCGATCGGCTCCCACAGTTCGACCAATCGAGCTGTCCTCAACTTTTCCATGATTTCGTTTCGTCTCAATTATCATTCCCTCGATGTGTCGTCGAAGAACTTGGAGACGTAACACGTTTACTGTATTATTATTCAAAGAATTCATTGTTCTACCTATTTTAATTTTTTAAGTATTACTCCGTTCGCAATATTTAACATCAGACCTACCAAAGCGATCAAAATCACCAATTCGTAATTTCTTATACAAATTTCATAGATGTACTACGTTTCGATAATTATTCGTTATAATATTAATTAAGATATTTAATGAATATTAAAATACTTTAGTCGTCGATAGCTTCTAACGTTAGAACAGAGATGATCAATTTTATGGTTTAAAAATAAAGTTCCATTTACTCCGAATAAATCTTCTTTCGAGTAAATTTTGCGACGGACGAAGGAAGTTGAAGTCTCAAGGTTTTAACCAAAATTCGAAGGATCGATCTTTGTCCAAACGTTCCTTGTAAGCTGTCCCCAACTTTACACGACGGCAAACACGTGGCATCGACGTGACATAAACGCGAAGATGGAAATGCACTGTGACTATTAAGCTTCATTTCTACTGACAGAATCGTGTCGCGACGGTGCATCATTCGTTACCATCGAGTGTATCAATTCCCATTTGATCTTCGTTTAGCCGTCAATTTTAATTTCCTCGACAGCGCAGGCAATTTCGTATTCTCGAACCTTTCTTTCGATATTTGAATTGATAAAAATCGTAGACGCGTAAAAATTTTTAAACAAACTTCAAAATCGATGTTAGAATATCGGACGATCGATTATTCGGTACACTGTAAAATAAAGAAGCTCAAAGAGAGATTCCTGTTGAATTTCATCACGCCTAGCACAGTTTCATCGCAACTTACGCAGCACTGTTCTGTCACGATTCAAAACTCGACGTCAATATCAATTTTCCGGCTGATATACAAGGATCGAAACATCTTGCGTTTGACGCGAACGAGCTTGAAGCACGAAACGATAAACGTGTTTCGTGGAAACATTTTTCCGTCGAGCTTAAAAATCCCGCCTTGTACTCATCGAATATTGCTTTTTAAATTCCTTTCCATTTTACGATTGGTTGTTTCAGCCGCGGAGATACTTTCTTCATAAAGATATAAATTGAACAGAGATATTCATAATCTTCCAAATTATTTCTATTTCCTGATTTTGAATAATTCTCTACTTCTGAAAATCCGAATTAAACTCGTGATATTTATGTTGGACCAGACATGAATTAAATAGATATCGGTTTATGTAAATTCTAACTTAATTTTCTAACTTGAATTTCTGTTCTAAATGAAATCCGAGCAAAGCCAAAAATTTACATGAAATTTCATTTTTACCAACTCTCGCCCAAATTATTCTCAATTTAAACCAGACCAAGTCTAAACCAGACAACCCAACCCGAACTTTAGTCTGAAAACAGGTTAAATCGTGCGCATGAGAGCGAAATATTTCTTTTTATTACTCACTTTGCTCAAGCACTGGCCTACCGACTTTCGCCATAATTCATCGGACGAGCCACGCTTAATGCATTCGGAAGCCTTCATCCCGGAAAAATATAACCGCGGCGAATCCTCGAGAGAGCGGAATTAAGCCGGGGAAAACACATTATGTCGTGGAAATATTCTATGTATTTCAAGATCCATGGAAATTCCAGCGCTCACGTTTCCAGGTCGCTGGCCGCGACGAAATCGAGGATCCTACGATCTCAGGATCATAAATCACGGCATCGCGTCAATTACGATTAATTTATGAAAGATGACGGTTCCTGGAACCTAGTAATTTTATTCTTCCTTTTCTCGACTGTATCCGTGCGAATCTTAGAATCTGAAATACATTATGCGAACGATTCCAATCGAATCTATCGATACGTACAAATCTTATTCGAAGCAACGTGGAATACCACCCACGCAGAAGCCACGGAGAAGGTTTGAAACAATGAAAAATCACACGAAATATTTCTATGCTACCAGAAATATATTTTCAACGACGTATCGCTATTTATCACGCCGAAATAGAAGAAAGGATAGACCTGTTCCTGTAAAATTCACCCACCCCTGAATCCCACGTCCACTCATCAATCTGTACACGTAAACCGCGAAACAAAAGAGTAAACTAACAACCGTGAATCGGTTTTCAAAGCGAAACCGGTGAAAACGAATACACCACCAGCGGGGAAAGCTCTCGATTGACCGTTCAAAAGAAGCCTCTGTCGTTCAGTGATCGTTGATGCAGGACGAGCGTTCAACGTCGCAAACTTCCGGCCGAAACAGAAATTGTGCCCGATGAAACCCTTTCCACGAGCCAGTCCGGGCCAGAATCGAGCCTAACTAACTCGTGCAACGAAAACGCGGAACAACGACGCGCCGAGAAGCAGAATGAAACAGCGCGCAGGCGAGCGTTCTGGAAATCGCTCTTTTCGAACCGATCATCCCCCAGAGGCAACGCACCCTTTTTCCCTCCTCTGTTTGCCCAACTTGTGTACGTCTCGAGCCGGCTCCGAGCGACGTGATTAATTACGATATCGCTTTTTAGCGGTGGCTCCCTGGCCCTGTCCGTTCGATTGCCACTTCGCTTTTTATCCACGCCTCGAAATCGCAGCCAGCTCCGACGATACTCTGTTCTAACCGTGACTGTCTTTCTCCTTAATCAGTCCGGCGAATTAATCCGCTCGAATCCGCGTGGCTGAACCACGCCCCACGACGAGAGTCTCGAAAGAGGGCTTCGAACGAGTCGCTTTTAGTTGGACGCGTTTGAATCGAGTTTACAGGGGTGGCTTCTTCTTCGTGCGTAGACGCGAATAATTTGGGAATTGTGGGCAATAGAGATTGGGTTAGAACTTTTGTCTCCGTGTGATTCAGAGCTTTTTGGGGTGTTTCGGGTAAAACTTGGTACACGGGAGAGCACTTTGGGATGTAAAATGAAATATTGTTAGGAATTAACGGATTGTTTGATATTTGGAATGTTAGTGATTGTGTGTATCGCGGAGTCAAAAATTATTTATTACGAAAATATAGAAAATTGTTTGTTAAGACTTTGGTTTTTTTCCAATTCTACGATTGAAACGTAGATGACTGGCAATTAAATGGAAGCATATTTCAAGAATTCTATACTCGTTTGTAAGAACAATGTATTATAATTATAATTTGGATAAATTATGTGAATACTGTCCGTGTTTAAGTTATCCGACCCGTTTTTTCATCCATCTCGTGGAAAAATTAATAACGAAACAATCTAGAAGCAACGTAGAGCCGAAGACCGACCGAAGCACTTGAGAACGTTTTCAATTATAGTTTTCGTTAGAAACATCGACTGGCTGGTTTCATGCAACGCGGAGCGCAAACGAATGAAGCTTCAAAAGCGAGAAGTATGCCGTCTGTTCGCGAGAAAAGTTTGTTCCACTTCGACGGTGGATTCTGTACACTGGTACTTTGGCCGCACACTACGAACCACGCGATACTAATTCAAGTTTCGTGTACCCTCTCAAGGATTAATTAAAATTATACAAAATGGCGGGAACGGTGGCGACACGTCCCCACTTGCTCTTAGAACGAGGCCAAGAGGAAATACTAAATTCTAAATTATGCATATTTAAATCCATCCCTGCGAGGTACTGCAACGTACTGGTATATATGAAAAAAAAAAGAAAAAAAGAAAAAAAAAAAATACAATGTATGCTAAAAAAAAAGAGTACCCGAAAGGATTTGCTTCAATTGTAACGAGATTTGAAAGAAAAATTGCCCGAAGCTTAACAAAATATTAAGAAATTCGAATATCGAACGACACACAACGCGAAAAGCATTGAAATATTACAAAAATTCGGGAAACCAACGATTAAATATTGGACACAGGAAAACAGGACAAAGTTAATTTCTCTCTCTATACACCCGATGTTTTCGAACTGGAAATTGCTGCTTTTGTAAACCGAATCGCGTTTGACGTCGATAAACAATTTTTCGATCGATTCGCTCGCAATGGAAAAAATTCGGCCTCCCTTGGTGCGCCAATTATCAACTGTGCCGTTCAACTTGGTCTCGGATAAATGATTTTTAATTGATTCCACGAGAAAAAAAAAAAAAAAAGGAAAATAAACGGTGTACGGTGACTCGAAGCGGGATTCGCTGACGAGAGTCGAAAATCAATTTGCCTCCAAATCTACGCAGATCACAATCTACTTCTCTTTCATCGAGACCACATGAATCTAATTCAATTATAATTATAAACAATTTCCAATCAGCCACTGCCACAGCGAATTAGAAACCAAAAGAAAAAAATTCTTTTAAGCAAACTAAACCTGGTCACAAGCAGTAATAATTTCCTTTGCGAAACACACTCAAACTGCAGCGTAAACTCGAGCTCAAGAAACGATCAAAATTCAATTACAAAGTTAAATGAAAAGAAAAAAAAAAAAAAATTATTACTGTTTCTATTCAATTGCACACATTGCACCAGCACGAACACGCGGGAACCTGCCGTCAAAACAAACCATCTAACGAGCTTACGATCTAAGGATCTACCTTGCGATCGGTAGCAGGCCTGTCCGAGCGGGAACATCGAACGCGTGCGATCCACCTGCTTCACTCCCTCTCTGTTTCCCTCTCTTGAAACGTTTTCCCCTCGGTTGACGACGAAACGACGATAGTGTTGCGAGGTTGCGGTGGCACGTGAACACCACGGCTGAGTGGCGCGACTGAACTCGCCTGAACCGTGTCGGAGCTTGACTCAACCGAGGCTTTCGGGCCGGCGCTCTCGTTCACCCGGTGGGGGTGGCGGCGCACCGAGGCCGAGGGGACAGAGCGAAGAAGGGTTAGAAGGGGAGAAGAGGCTCGCGCGGCAAGGAGGGAGGGAACACGGGAAGAGAGTTGAATCGAGGGATGAGGATGGAAGAGCGAGAATGAAACTAGAGGCGAGAGATGAGATGGCGAACGCAGGGATGAAGGGATGTAGAGATAGTGGGATAGAGAAAAGTAAGATGAAAGAGAGAGATGCGATAAGGTGATACAAGATGTTGCGGTGGATTGTGGCGTATAAGAAAAAGAGGAAAGTGAAAGGAGGGATTGGAAAGCGAAGATATAGAAAGAAGTTCGGTAAAGAGAGATGGGAGACGAGAGTGGTGTGGAAGGTAAAGCTGTTGAAATATGAGGTTAAAATAGGAAAAAATGTTGCAACGAAAGAAGCTACGAGAGAGAGAAGAATAATACGAAAGGGTCCGCAGGGAAGAAAGAATGGATCTTGAAGGAGGATATTTCTCGAGCAATTCAATGGGATGAAACGTAACAGAGGAAAGTAAGAGGGAGAACGGTCGAGGTGCAAGAGAAAATATAAAAGCGTAAAAGTTGGAAAATGGATCAGCGTGGATTAGAGAAGAGAATGAAGATTGACGGATGAGGAATACGGACAGAGATACGCGACGCGTGTACATCGATTTACCAACTGTGGCATACATTGCGATTCTATCGCGACGAAGCTTGCAAGCTCAGCTTATGAAGTTCTCCGACATGGCACGATGCGCTTTGCGAACATGATCGCAATTATGGAAGCATCTGTGCCGGTTATGGATCCGTTGTGCTATATTGTAACTTTGCTTTAATTATTTTACAGTTTGCAACCATTTCGTATATTCGTTGCCATTTTATGATCGTTTCCAAGTTTTTCGTAAACAAGAGAAGTTAAAAGAATTATTTCATTCCATTTTCTGTCGCAAGAAAACATAAAAACAATTTCGTGTAAGTGGTGTATGACGTTTACACAGACCTTTCAGCGTGCGTTAAGACCGAGAAACTTCTAGCTGTGACAGTCGACATTTGTATCCGACTTGAGCGATGATTCTTTCGTAAGCCATACTATATTCGCGCTACTGTATACGCGAATACTATATACGGCAAGACAGCGAACACCTGGGCTCGCCAGACGTATGAAAAATTAGCTGAAAATTGTCATTTTTCACGGCTCCAACGTAACGTTTCATCTAATAGAATAGCGAATTTTCGAACGCAAGTTTCATCGTGAAATTTCATCGGAATGAACAGGCAAATATTTTGACACTTAACAGAGCAAACATGAATAAAACCTGTCGCTGCGCTGACGTCAAGTGAACTTTCGATGATGGGAACTTAACTAAAGTTGCTGTGCGTTTAAATTTAACAGGAGCATTGTTCGTACGTTATGCGTTCACCTTTTCGAAACAATATTTCCGCGTGGTAAACAAGATTTTATTAGCAACAGCTGCATGAAAAAGTTTGCTGCAACTGTATTGAGTGATCGAAGCTAAGCGAATCCCTTAATTTCATTAGGTAAATTAAAGAGGAACCTCCTGATTGGCCGAAGATCAGATACACTCAGAGGAGCCAAATGTGAAGCTTACCTATCTTCAAAGTTCCTTGGCTAGTCTTTAATAAAGAAGCCGGATTTCGAGCCCCAAAATATAGCGATATCAATCAAGCCTCGATTCACCATATTTTTATCCCGAGTAATAAAACGCGTAGTGCATGCCTTTAATTCGTGATATTACTCCCTGGAATATATTATTTTTCGTCCGCTCGATTCCATTTCAAAATTAGGAGGAAATCGAACTGATGTTATAATACGAAAGAAAAATTTGATCGAGTCATAATTAAATTCGGACATAGCTAAAGAAAAAGGTTAATTCGAAACGCCATCGAAGATATATCTTACAGAAATGAAATTTGTAACGATGGGGTTGTAGCGATCAAAGTAAATCTATATAGATTGAAAAAAGTATATCGCTAATAAAACTGAAGATAATTATTTAGAGAGCGGTCAATAAATATATATAAATTTAATAACGGCGGTAATAAAACAGGAACTTTCATTTTACACCGACGCCGCAACCACCGAAGGCACTTTAAAATTAGAAACAAGAAAGCATTCTAGAGTCACGATCGCAATCAAACACAAATAAACGTCCTCTCTCATCAAAACTCCGCCACAGCCTCATCCATCGTTGAGAATCTTAAACAGCGACTTCGTCGCGATAATAGAGCTCCGGAGAAGCTTAAGAACGACAGACTCTAGCTTCTGTGAGCCGAGAAGAAAGGAGACCGAACGCTTAAGCGGCCGATTGATTAAAGCTCTGCGAACACTCGAGTCGCGTGAATTTTTAATGAGAGAAGCGGAGTCTGAACGAGCTTCGGTCGACTTCCGAGTAGCGTGATCGGCTTTCAAGATGATACTTCGAGCTCTCTAGACGGGGCCAGAGGCCAAAGGAGGGAGCAGAAGGACGCCAAGTGTGCTCGAACCTCTTTGTTCACGATGAATGCTCGCCCCTTGAACAGGTAGCTCGCGACCCCGTGAATCTTCCTTCGATTAGGAAGCATCTACTCCCAAGCCTTCCTCTGAAGCTTGTTCGCGGTACGTTCGAGCAATGATCGAGAATTTTTTTGGAGTCACCGATGGGTGACACGGCTTGCAGACCTGACAAATAGTCGCAGTTCGGTGAAGCAAAGGGTGCACGCGTTGTTGGATACGTTCATATTCTATGGTTCGTTGGCGGAGACTTGGTTCGATGAAGAGCGAACGTAAGACGACGATTTTATTGAGCTCGACCGGGCAAATTTATGACTTCGTAAATTGAAAGGAATTTAGGAATTAATATTGAGATGATAAATTTGGATCGACGGTGGTTTTAAAATCGTAATTTTGCACTGACAGCCTGAAATTTCTGTTAACAATATTTTTTTCTGCGTTAATTAAATACTCGATACAGTGAAAAAAAAGAAATTAAGGAATCACACGATTTCGATCGCTCTGGAAACTCGATTTACCGCGTTTCCCGAGCCACCTGCTCGATTACTCTCGAAATTAATGTATGAATTAGGTACACACGGGATCGTTGGGTGTCCGCGCCTCACCCCTCATCGCGTTGCCCTACATTTCCGGCCCCTCGAACGTCGGCCCATTGACCTTTTCGCGTGCCACGCCAGGGGATGAACAGGGGTTGGATCGAGGCAAATTCGCGGACGCCGCGAAACGACGAAAGAAAGTGGCTCGCGTTACGATAAAGCCACGACCCCGAGATCGATGAGATCGTATTAATTATAACAGGTCGGAAGAGCACTCGGTACCGCGGCTCTTCCGGCTGCTCGACCGTCCCTCTCTTTCCGCTTCTTTTTTCATTTTTTCCCCTCCGCGTGTGCCGCGAAACGAAATTCGCCACGACGGCGGAAAAAATCTTGCACAGAGAAGTACTCGTCTCGCTGAAGCACACATGTCAAAGTGTTTTTCGCCAGACACACGTTTTCAGACGGAACACGCGTGTGTGTCTGTGGGGATTGAAAAGAGGCTTTCGCTGTTTTCCACTCGTAGGCGGCGCGAGTCGAGAACGAGTATCGGGGAATGGTGGATACAGTGTTTATTTTTGCGTGGGAAGCGGGGATGGAATGCAGTTCGAAGCTCAGACCGATTTTATCGGCGTGTCTTTATTGCGCGGAGATGCTGATTGATAGTTGGTTAGTGCAGCGTGCCGGAGAATTTATCTGTCTGTCTATTCGTTTTCAATGGAATCGAACAGTTTCCGTTGACCGGCGTGTTTGTCGATTTTATTCGAGATATTGAAAAATCGAGTCATAAATTAAAGATTAGATACATGGCTGTAAGGGACAGTTAAATAACAGGTTTTCGCTCCGGTGCGTGCTGTATAAAAAAAAAAAATATATATATATATATATATTAAATTTGTTTCAGCTAAAAAATAATAGGAAAAAGTTGAAGCCCAATATTCCTGGTTTAGATCGGTGAAAAATTCGGTTCAGTAGGATTAACGCGACAATCCGCTTAACAGACCACTGCCGGATACAACAGATTTATTCTTCCGCTACAATAATGTGCACCGAAATCTAGGATGAGAGAAGCATTTCGATTTGCTTTGTGGAAGGAATGGAGGGAATAGTATGGTTTTAAAACAATGAATAGACGGAGACCTCTGCGTTTCGTTCCAAGTTTCCAGGACAAGTCTGTTTGTTCTTCGACACGGTTTACAGGAATATTTCGAATCGATTTGGATAGAAAATACAACGAAGACGTTAAAGGGACGTTTGTTTCTTTCGTATTTTTCATTCTTTGTAGATTTCTTAGAGAAGTATTGAAATTATAGCTGCTACCGTTACCGTCGATCGAATTTCAGATTTCTCGAGTCGAAGGAAAGGGTTCGCGAAAGTTTGCGCTCGAGGTCATTTATGAATCGTGAAAGACGTCGAGGCAACGGAATAAGCCTGTGTTAAGCTATTAATTCACTCTTTGAATAAGCAGCACGGAGATTTTTTTTAATTAAAACGAGCGGCCTTTTTTAATTAAAAAGCGCGCATTCATCGATTCGCGCGACCCGTCTTTGAGATTTTCATTCGCGGCCAAAAGGAATATTCTGAATGAAAAATACGAAGGAAGAGAATTGAAAAGATAAGAAAATAAACGCGGCGAGGCTCCCTTTCAAAACGCATAATTCAAACGTTTCTAACTATTCCGAAAGTTCTGGCGCGAGTCGGGATCGCGGATCGAACGTCTGACGCGAATTCAGAAATATTATACCATTCCAATTCTTTTACATGGTAGAACTGAAATATGGTAATCCACCTTTCTAATAAAATTACAGAGAGAAGAGAACAATGATTTTAACTTAAATCGTATTAAAAAGTGATCTTAACTTTTTTCAAGTGATACAAGTCAATATAATGTCAGCCCATTGTAGGTAACTTTGTACTGCGAACTTTAATCAAAATTCCAGCGACGCTAACACAGAAAAAAAATGAGAAACACGATCGAAAATAAATCAAGCACGTACTACGAGCCAATGATGAGAATTAACGATCTTGAAGTAATAGAAAAAAAATGAAACTTTCCATGAAAAAAAATTGGGCGTAAGTCGTGGCTCGCCTCCGTCCATTTCTCAAACGCAATTGTTTTATTGGAAAGTCTCGGACTGTATTTCTGCGCCTGTTTCGCAGGACGAGTAGAGGATAAACGAAAAGTTTCAAACGCGGATCCCTAGGGACGCTCTCGGCCGTTCTCGAGTCCCATCGAAAGTGTTCGAAATTAAACTTTTGTTTCGTGCATCTTGTACAGTTTTTCCCGAAAGATTTCAGGATAAGAACACGCGAAGAAATTTGATACAAGATAATGAATCTTACGTACCGTTGCAACATATTCAATTATAATACCAGTGTTCGAAAGAGTTTGAAATTTCTGTCCCACTTTAGGCGACGATAACAAATCATTTAAATTACTCTCTTTTTATCTTAAATAAAAAACCAACTTGCAAACTCGGTCGTATTCTTGAGCGCGCGAGAACGGAAAGTAAAAGAAACGAAGAAGGGTGGAGACGAGGGGCGAGTGGCTCCACGAGGGAAGGGATCGCGATTTCGTCGAGCGCCGACCAGAGGGCGGTGGATTTCCAACAACATGGCCGTCTAACACCGACATCCCGTGCAAGTCTCCACGAAGCAGACCAGCCGAATATCGAAGAAACAAACGAATTCAATCATTGAAGCTTACGACACGCCAGCCATGTGAGTAACCAAAGATTTTCCGTGATTATTTTTCCACCAATACCCCGGATAATTTCTGGAAAACGGTAACAAAGTGTCTCGAGTCGAACTGCGTGCTTTGTCCGGCAAAGGAAACGCACCCCTCTCACGTGTGTCTACACCACCCCCTGCGATGGTGTGCGTTGACATTGGCGATCAATAGAGCCGATGTTTAACGATAGACTCGATCAAACGGTACGTTTCAGAATTTTTTATCGATTTACCGCTCGTCTCGCGATAATCCTTGAGATTTACACAGAGTTCCGTACGGATGGAAATCGATTTTATCCAACCCCTTTTGTTATTATGCTCTCGAAACGTTGTTTAAAATTGTTCGGGGAAGTTGTAACTCGTATCTACGACGAGCTACGGTACGATTGTAATTATAGAACTATAGTAGCAAAGAGCGATTTCAATGGTACGATGTTTGTTTTTCATTTTGACTTTAAAGTTGTACGACAGAGTCCCATGAATGAATGCTGAGAAAGAAAGAGAGGTGAAACGGACACATGCTCGTGTTATCCGGTATTAATTATATTCCTACTTTCAATCCACTCTGTATTTATAACTTAAACAACTCGAGCCAACTTTTTCCCCAACCGTTAAAACGAAAAGCCACCCCTATAAATTTACCCTCATCAGACAGCAAACATTGATCTTTTAACCTACCCTCGGCAACTAATGTCGCCAGACTACGGCCAGCAAATAAAAAAAAGGAAGAAAAAAAGCGTTTCTTAAAATGTTTGGAAACAACGAACGGATACGTTGATTCTTGAAATGCTCGGAAGTAAATAATTATCGTGCATTCGTAACCAGCCAACGTTCGACCAAACATATTATCCCCAGGTGCACATTACACGCACGATTTGTATCGCAAAAATATTCTTAAAGCCATTATCGAAGAACGAACCGAGTTCACCGAATGCATCGATACGGTATTAATTTCGTCGTTAATTAGATGGTACTGTGCGTTTAATTATCAGCGCTAATCTAATTCCATCTGGTGACCCGTTTCGTCGCTCCACCGCCCGATAAAGGGTATTTTCGCGAAATAAATAGTAATTGTTCCCGGGGCTGTGTCACGTTTTATCTGACAGAAATTTTCACCGGCGACACATCGATCGGCGAAAAAGGTTCGCTCGTCAATTATCGTTGTTTTATCGACGGGATGCAATCACGGACGTTCGTCACGCAATTTATTTACAGTGCACGCATAAATCTTCCCAATTCGTTTGGACGAAACATAAATTCGAATGAAAATTCAACGTCGGTCGGAGCTGTCGATTCGCGCAAGTAGTATAGTTCGACGTTAAATCAGCCGTCAGTCAGTCCGGCTCGAAGATACCCGTTTCGCGTGCTCGCGTTTGGCATTTCACGCGATCGAATCTTGCTGCGAAGCGAAAAAATGTTTGACGAGCAACAGATCGCGTTAATCCATCGCTTCTTGCGTGTATCAACAGGTGTATAAAATTTCACATGGCTCGATAAACGCCCCTTCAAAATTACAATCGTAATCTCTCTTTACGTGCGAGTGCGTTACTTTGTTGGTTCAATTGGTCATTCGTTCGCACTAATAAGCTTGACTGGATTGCAACAAAAATTCCCAGATAAACATATTCTCAAATTGACTTATTTCAATAAAACAGGGTGAAAAAATAGAAAAAGAAAAAGAGAATATCGAGTGTCAAAGAGGTTTCATCGTCAAGTTTCGCTCGCTTTCAACAAAGATTCTGGTTGTTAGTGGTTTAACCGAGCAATTTCGCGTTTGCGGATAAAATACGCCAGCGAGAAAGAGAGTGGCTGGTATCCGACACGGGTCAGAAGTTTGTTTGGTGGTTTAGGGTTACTCATCGACGCGAATTCGAGCCGAATAGCTATGCGAGATTGATGTTGAAGGCTTTCCAAAATTCTTCGTTCGAGCAGGGACCAGTGTTTTTCTTTTTTCTCGGCCGTGAAAATCGATTGTCTGGCATTTTTCCTGTCGTTTTTCCGACATCGAAATATCGAATATCAACGGTAAACGTATCCCGGTTAGAACGTATATCGATGGCAACCACATTTTCTCCGGCAGCGTTAGGCTACGCCTCACACGTGAAACAAGACCGCGTGACCTAAATCGCTCGTCGAGTAATTTCTTCTCGAAACACTCGATTCTATTGCTTAGAGATTGCTTTTCCGATGATTTTGCGATTTATTTGGGGTAAAATAAAAAATAGGATTAAACTGGTTGAAAGAGCTTTCTATTAACGAGAAAGAGAGATCCGTTAAGAGAGAAAGTGAGAAGTAAATTAATTGTAAAGAATTATTAGATAAATTATAAATTGCTGATCGTCGACAGAAAATGGTTCTTCTCTGTCCTTTGGTGTTCGTTATTAATAGACGATGTCTTCGAAACAAAAAAATTGCAAGGCTCGTTCTCCCCTGGAGAGAAATTCCGTGGACGAAGATTTAATGACGATCGCCGTATATAAAAGTCGCCTTTACGGTTTCCTCGAAACGCTCGATCGTCTTTATCGCTGGTTCACTGTCGCTCGTATTTATTACGACCTCCTACATCTTGCCCCCGTGTCTTTCGCACGAAGATCGCTGCCATTTCTCCTCTATTTCTCCTCTATTTCTCCTCTATTTGTCATCCATTACGAGCCGTTTTTTGTCCAACGTGCAACGTCCGCGGTTTAACCACCTGAGAAGGGAGTTGAACACCCTCTGCGTAAATTAATCAAACCTTTTCCTAGATCGTAATAATATAATGAAAGAAACCATCGGGGAACAGAAATAGAAACCAAGAAAAAGACGCACGAAAGAAACCGAACAAGGAATTCTGCTATTCCTTAAAATAAAAAATTTTCCATCGCAACTGCAACCTTGTTCCACGTTGTTTATAAAAAAAATCACACTCAATCTTATTTATAAAATGGCTGAGAAAAAAAAAATATCCGAACCCGATATAAACTTTAAAAATTCAATCAGAAATACAGAATGCTCCTCATCGATATAGTCACGGAGCAAACGAAGGTCGTGCATATTTAGAAGGAAACAGTTTTTTTCAATGCGTCGAAAAAAAAAAAACGCTTGGACAAAGTACAACGTAGAAGTAGAAGAGGATGAAAATTGCTTTAAAAATTCTACTGCCTCATTGTTCGCCGGTTGAATGCAAGTCGGTACATCGGATGCAACGCGAGCAGTCCTATGTTGCGAATAAAAAAGAAAAAAGAAAAAAAATTCGCTTGAAAGGGACGCTTAAAAATTTCACCGATGTCGGCTCCAACGAAAGCTCGCATCGCTTCTGTTATTAACACAGTTGTAAAATATCATACACAGGGTGACCTAAATATTTGGAACTGTTGATCAACCGTTGGTTGGAAACGATGCAACGATAATTGCGATGAACACGATGTACTTGGATATGGTAAATTATAGTGACGACGCGTTAAAGATTAAAATTAAAAATCAATGTACCCACAGATTGAAAATTTTGCACGCACGTTTCGTTCGTTCACTGCAGCGGTTTGATAACACTCGTACAATTTTATTCTTGGGAATAAACGACGCTGGTATGAGTTATTGAACAGGAAATGGGAAACATCAACCGAACTGTGGTTTTGATATGCTTTTAACTTGCTTTTAAAACGATTTCTCGCATGGAATTCGTTAATTCTGTTCGGTCGAATGAATTTTGCATTACGTCGCGATTCAATGGAAATTAGAGGTTATTCTGTTTCCTCGTTGTAAAGCTTGACATTTATGAATTGATGCACGAAAGAAATAAGTAATTGCATTTTGAAATAGAGAGCAGAAAGATTGGACGATAAACTTCGAGTGAGAGGTTTCCAATTATTTTGTCAATGTTCGTCGTCCAGCGTTAACAACTGGCGAATAGGGATTTAATAACAATCTCAGGGGAGATAATTCGCTATGGAATAAAATGATTCGACCCACAGGATCGTTAAAACTTGCTGCGAAATGGTATGCGAGATGGTCCGCGAAATTGTTACCCTTTATCGTGCTCGACAGAGATTTCGGGTTGATGTTTGGACAGGACAAACTTTCGGTTCGAAGACACCAAGATTACCTCGTCACCTCGGGGGCTTAGCATCGTCGCAGACGCGACCACCTTGTTCTCCGAACTTCCACGAAAAGACACCACAATGGCGACCGAAGTTCTTGCATGAAAGGACACGAAACCGAGGGTGTTCGTTATCCCCGAGACAATGCCTCTTCTCGGTCTGACTGCGAAACTTCTTGAAGAAGAGAATGGTCGCAAACGAGGGAAAAATAAGGAGCGTTGAAAACGAATAATAAAAAACATAAAAAAAAAGAAAGAAAATATTATACCGAGAGATCACACGAAAACATTAAAGCGAATGATTTACGCATTGTTCGAGAAAGAAATCGAAGTGTGTTCACTGGAGAACCTCGAGGACCATAAAAATCGATGATGCTTAAACCGGTAATTACGTTTTCTCGAGTAAATTGGCTATAAAACGAATCAGCCCGTGAACGAATATCCTTCGTCTAAAATTTCCAATAAAATCTATGCACCTAAATTATTTGCAACGCAAAACCATCCACGGTAAACCTAATTTCTTCCTACGTTCCAACATCTAACGCTACAGCGTTCAAATCCTCCCTTAAACGAAACCGCATCCAAATTTCCATTTCCCACTTCGGATCCATCAGCGAGCATCAATCTCCGAGCTCCATAAAAAGACCTGCTCAACGCAGGGAAGAGAAATTGCCTGCTCAGCCTCGTTTGCCATCCAAGACTTAACTGAAAGTAGAAACGGACGAATGTGGTCGGACACGGGTCGAATCAGAAAGAGAGCCAAGGGAAGATCCGAATGCATAGACACGATAGAAGAAAAAGGAGCAGGCTGGTCGGATAAAGATCTACGAGGCGGCCACAGAGAAGGAGAAAGAGGGAGGAAGAGGTAGACAGGGAGCGAGGGAAGGGATGAAGCGGAACGAAAGGGTGGCAGGAACGGGGGGGGGTAAGAACGGAGAAACTAGGACGAAAGGTGCGAGCCCAGGATGACGGTGCACTAGCTGGGGCCACTGACATGAGACCGTCCACTTCTATCGAGGGGTGTACGGCTATTGAACCTACTGGATTTCCACCCCCGCCCCGGTGCAACCTACTTTGCGAGCTACTTCGTTCGTTCCCCTCGCGCGAACCCGTCGAGTGGTCGTCTTATTTCGACGACCTGTATCTGATGCGCGCCGGCTCTCGAAGTGATCAACGATTTCAAGTCGTAACGAATCCTCGCTGCTCCTTCGACGTTTCGAACGAGCCGAGAAACGAGCGGTCGATTTGCTCATGCAAATTGTCTCGAGTTTTTTTTATTATCAACGTCTGTTCGACACTGATGGCGATGACTCTTTTTTTCTTTTTTTTCTTTTGAAGGATTGTTATCCAACAGATCAAGATGATCGAGTTCTTTAATTGCTACTCTTTCTTGAGAAAAATTTCTATCGAAAGAATTAATATTTGGATACGGGATAGAAGTATTGGAGCAGAAGGGTTTCTACGATACAGTTTCCCAAAGTTTCAATTCCTTCGTACCCTTTCTATATTTGCTCGATAGATACCTCGCTCCTCCCACGCCAGAGGCAACGATTCCAGCAGAACAAGGAAGCTGGAATTCTGGTTCAGGAACCGGAATCAAAATAGAGCCGCGGCGGTCGTATCGCGCACGAAATGTGACACAATATCCGCGATACAATTGCCGCGAGTTTCGCTCTTTTCTCGTTCTCCTTCCTTCCCCGATTCTGTTTTTTTTTTCTCTTCTTCGTTCCTACCTGCTTCTCTGAAACCATTCAGATGTTCGCGCGGCCGTCCTTGCTCCAATTCAAGCTCGATGAAAGTTCCTCGGATTGTAAACGTTCCAGCTATTCTATCGCAAGATTAACGTGTACGATTGCTCGCTCTTGTTTCCTTCTTTAATTCTTTAATAAATCTTAAAGATGGTGGAAATTGTGTTAAAAAAATTATGTTCTTCTTAAGAATGTGTTGATGATAATAAAATACGTTATCAATGGTAATTACGATTAGTTAAACAAATTTTTCAGTACATGGAACGACCAACGTTCGACGATTCGTATTATTTTTCAAACGTCTCACCACCAACAGGTTTATTCTACTTGCTAACTTGTTGAGACGGTTTCATTGTTACTGTCGGGTCATACACAAGTCTATTATAATAGAACTTACAGACGTTTACGTTCTAATGTCACTCTTCGCAGAATCTGCAGAATTCTACTCTGCACGTCTGCACACGAACTGTCACGTTCTACTTACGCGGTGACGCGTGATTTCGTTCCTACCCATTTGCCCATAACTGAAAACCTTCCGGTTGTCTGGACACGAGCTGTTGAACGTATTTGTTATTGCTCGATACTTATTAAATTGGGATTGCTAGAATCCCGATTCTACGAGATGTCTGGTCAAGCATAGGGCCATACTACTTGTCCCTTCGATCATCGATACGTTAAAGGATTCCACGAATGTTCCTAGTCGTAACAAACTATAAAACAATATTTAACGCTATAAAGACCAATATGGACAGAATAATTGATTAACAAATTATAAAAATTACTAGTTTTGTTAGTAAGTAAAATTTTCTGCAACGTGTTGACCTAAAAGGAAGATAAATGTTTCATATGCTTAAAATGACACCGGATTAAAACGATACCGTGTGTTTAAAAAAAAAAAACCGAATGGAAACTCTGGTAATTCTACCATTCAGTCTACTTTGTAGACCACTTCTCGCAACAATCTTGTCTTCCCACACGGTTTTGCATTCAGTCGAAACATTGCGTTTTGCCCCACCCACGCGAAGTAATTCTACTTAATTGCGCGTCCGTCGATCGAGCGTTAGGCGTTCTCGACGCGCATTCCCATTCTCCGACGATCCACGTTAAAAGAGTGACAGAAACCTCATTGTCACTGGCCCGCGAAGCCTCCAAGGTGATATATTTTTAACGCTCCGACCGAGAATTTCGAGCGACACGTCGAATTAAAGCTGCCACGCTCGTTCCTCGTTGACTGACGCTTCCGGTGCAGACCGTTCTTTCGTCACCGAGGTGACACCGTCGACGAGGTAGACCGAAAGAATTTCCATTTCGTGAAATGGCGAATTGCGTTGGGGAATAGCTTGCACTTTATGCGAAATCATCTCTCGCGCTCTGACAGTGTTTGAAGGGAAAGCGGAAATTGGATTCTTTCTTGCGTTTTTTTTTTTTTCTTATACTAGGTGTTTAAGTTCTGGATGGGAAAGAAGCTTCGAGTGCCGAGTGTTGATTATGTATATGATATTATATTCCTTTTCTCTTTAATTATACTCTGAAATTACAAAAGTTTAAGAGTTCGATTCGATGGCTTGAAAAATAAAGAAGTTTTTAACAATCTTCTTTTTCTTTCTTGGCTAAACTACTACAAAAATCGTATTACTTTTTTTCACATATAAAGTGTTATCTCTAAGCTACGACAAAAAATTTTTCACAAAGTAATTTTCAATATTTGTCGTAATTTCTGCGGCAATATATTCCTAATTAGCACGCAGCCTCTCATCAAATTTATTCAAACTAGTCCCTGAAAACTGGACGCTTAATATAAAATTTTTTTACAATCTCCTACACTATTATATGCATCGTTAAGCGACTTAAGAACGAATCAATTTCGAATCCTCTGCAATTTTCTGAAACATAAAAAGCCAAAATAACTAATCATTGATCCACCCACCCTTCCGAGAACCCACGCACTCCATCAATCCAGGCACGCTTTATTCTAAATTCCGTGACCCGAAGTGTACCAGGAAGTATCGAGCAAACAGAACCACAGTTCCTTCGTACCGGAAACAATCGAAACATGGGACGAATCGCGGAACAGGTCACGTAGTGGCTCGATCAGTTCCGATACCGATCTCCGGTCAAAGGATTACTCACTTTATGCTAATCCCGGAGAGAAATCGTGGAATTCTGGAAGGATTGCTCGTGACGGCGGTCGCTGGTCGAGCGAAACTTAAATCTCGGAAGGAGTCGACGGCTTTAAAGTCAGCCGCAACTGCGCCAGGTCGACCGATAAACGGGAAACTCGGCCACTGGGTCAACGACAGATGCAGCCGGTGCACTCGCACGGAGACACAGCTCCGACCCTTCGCTCCTCCATCCCCGGTTCTCTCCGATGTGCTTGTTTTTCCTGTTTCCTTTCTTTTTTCTTCTTATTTTGCTCCCTTTTTTTCTTCCTTCTCTATCTTGTTTTTTTCTCCTTTTTTTCTACTTTTTTCCTTTTTTTTTCCTTTTTTTTTTACCTCGCTTTTCTTTCCACCACTTTATCTCTTGGCTCGTGCTCGATGGATTCGCGTCGCGTAGCGTGAACGAGACACTCTCGAGGATTCCGTGAGCCACAGGGGTAAGAAGGTTGGCGCAAATGGAGATGATGGAAGAAGTGCAAAGGGTTTTGGTTGCGAAAGTTTTTGGCCGTGGTTTTGATAAGTGGAAATCTTTACTGGTGAAACTTTTATCGTGTTATTATTATTATTATTATTACGCTGTCCGTAACACCATGCGTGACGAATGTTACCGGATCGTGTATCTATGTTCCATAACCTTTTTTTTTTTTTATTCGCATATTGGTGCATCGTGTTGCACAATTTTTATCTTTCGTTATAAACCGAGGAATTACAATCGACCCCGATTACTGTTTCGTAAAAAACTAAAAGTGAGATTGTACAGGGTTAGACTGGAAATATTTGGTGTAACGAGTGGGATTGGAAGCGCAGAAGTATTGATTAGATATTGGAAAGTGTTCCAAAATTGAAACCGACGTCGCTTTGAACCTCGTTTTCCACGTGACTCTTCCTTCGGCACGAGCCATTCTATTTTCCACCACTCTTACCGACATCTTTCGAGCTTCAAAAACTTCATCTCCAACTATCCTACAATTTCCAAGCTTCCTCTGCAACGCTAACGGACAACTTTTAACAACCCCGTCATTCCAGACGAGGAGTCGAGGAGAAAGCAGTCAAACTGGCGCCTTTCAAGTTTCCTTTCTCAAAAATGTCGAAATCCCGCAGCAACGACGAAAAAGACAGAGACAAGGATAAAGATAAAGAGCTGGAGGTTGAAATTGAGAAGGAGAAGCTGGACGATAAGGAAACAGAGAAAGACAGTGACACGGATCACGAGGAGGAGGGAAACGTTCATGAGAACGAGGAGGATAACGCGAGGGGACAAAACGTTCAGCTACCAATGAATCGACTGCAATTGACCACCGAAACTGAATCCAATTTAAAGTCGCCGATATTCGATTCCAACAGCCTGATGGTGAGGAACGGACAAACCATACCGAGCTCCCCTCCACCGTCCTACGAACACGTTATCGAACAGGTGAGGAACTGGGTTGACCTAACTGAATAAAGAGCTAACTCGTTTCGTCCGCTATGCCGAACCATTCAAACGGACAAATTTTATTCCCGATTTTCTTTTTTTTTCTTTTCTTTTCTTTTTTTTTTCTTTCTTTTTTCTTTTTTTTTTCTTTTCTTCTTTTTTTTTACGTTCGAAGAAAGGTAAAGGTTTGGTTTCGGATGTTTGAAATTAAATAAAAGTAGGAGATGGATTTTGAGATGGATTTTGTTGAGAAATTTCTGTTTATCGATGTAATTCTAGACACGATTGGAACATGCAGCCGAGGCACAGAAGTACGAAGGAGGGAAGAACCCCGGCAACGACGCGTCTGGGGAAGATAATAGAACAAAAGCGCCCAAGATCCTTCACAAGTCGAGCAAAGAGTTATACAGAGCGGTGGCGAAACAGTGGGGCATCACTTGCAAGATGAGCGACCACTGTAGATGCTTGGACTGTCAGGTAGCTTGTCCTTACACTCAAGGCACCTTGAATTGCTACTTCTTTTTGAACCTTCCACGAGTACCTTGCTGTTTTTTCAAACCGATATCTAGGCTCCAGAATTTTATCTGAACTGTATCGTTCGTATCACAAGAGACTTCCCTAGTCTTCATAATTTTTCACTCAAATAAGCGTAACCGGATTCGAAAATACAATCGCTCGTTCTTTTAACCATCGATGTGAGCAAAATTGCAAGAGTTCGTATAATTGGAACGACTATAAATGTCTCGACAAGAATTTAGTAATTATTTTTTTAGTATTTATTTAGTAATTAAAGAAATCGAATATCAATTAAAATTTCGTTGGAACGAACGAAGCTTGGATAAATAATTCCAATCCTAATCCTCGAATCCAATCCTCGAATTCTAAGAAGAAATTTAAAAACCGCAACACAAAATTAATATCGGGGACGAAAATTCATAAATTCTGTTTGCAGAGCTGCTACTTCGACTGCGAATACGACAAGAACGAGTACCAGAAGACTGATGGCGGACTCGGTGCAAGCACACCGATGTTCATTTCCGAGGTGATGCAAGGTTCCGGTTGCGTGGTGCTCTAAGGAGCCGGAAACGAGTCTCCAGAGCGATGAGACGGTCTTTGCGATGCTTCCGCGAGGGCCAAAGGTTCACGTGATTGCGCACAAACCAGGCTGACTGTTTCCCGATGGACCGACAACCATGAATCACCAAGAACACATTATTCATCGTTGTCTCGTGACACTTTGCGACGAAACGAACGACCAGCCGAATATTTATAGCTTTGTAATTGAGAGGATACAGGGAAATCTTCGTGAATTTTCGTTTGGAATTGTTCGATCGATCTGTGTTGAAACTGAGATGCTTTTTAAAATAGAAAATATTTTTAATTACTAAAAGTATTCTTCAAATTTTGAGAAGTAACTGTTATCGAGCGAATAATGAAAGTTAAAAGTATTGATTGGAAAGAAGAGGTGCTGAGATCGAAGAATCGTAAATTCGCGTACGTTTCCCAAATATAATTCACGAAGGAACTCATTTCACAAACGAAGATACATGCTGTTAGCAAACAATGAAGTTGATGAAATTTTGTGGGACGGGTACTCGAAGAATGTTGTCGTCTTTGTTGAGAAATATTTTCGATAACGTCAAGCAAACGCAGTGCACTTTAACAGAGAGGATGCTAAACGAAATACTGAGGTCGGAGAAGAATTTCAATTTGTCAATTGTATTTTACTCGTTGCATTTTCACTCTGGGGTAGAAGATTGGTAAACGCTCGACCAATTTGTACAATAAGCGTAGAGTTAACGTTGAAACGACCTCGCTGTTGAGATTGTTCCGAATTCGTTCACGTCTGATTAAAGTGAAACTGTAATTCCCAGAGTGTTAATATCAATATCTGAACCGTGTTGCTCATAGATCATGTATACTTAATCTCCCCAGATTCTTGATGGAACTTGATTAGGTTGATTAGCTAGACCAATTTGCTTGAGTGGGAACGATTAAATATTCAAATGATCTGTATTAAATGTTATTATTTTTTTTATCTTTTTTTTTTTATGGAAAAGAGTATGAAATTCTACGGATAGCAAAAATTTGTTTCGTCTGGGGAAATTACAGGAAATATACGTTAGCGTAAATGTTAGCCATGTTGTAACGCAGTGTATAAATAATCGGCATATTGTCTCGAAAACTCGGTACTATTGTAAATGACCACTATTTGCTCCGTCAGATCGGCTTTCTACGAATTTTCTAGCTCGAGGAATGAAACGTCGATTGCAGTTCGAAGAAGATTGCTTTTCTTTCCGTCATTCATAGGCTAAGCGCGTTTTTGTACAAACTACTTTTGTCATAATTTATACCGTTTCTAACGTAACGCGAAGTCACTCTACATTTTTCATTCTTGGACAACGATCAACAGGCCTATAATTTAATTACTTCGCCGTACACGTGAATATTTTGAACGTACACAAATGAACAACCACTTTTCACAGTATTTATAACGACTCCGATAATCAAAGAATCCATAATGAAACTTGGAGAAACATACGAATAGAACGATAAGTTGCATAATCTACTCTTTGTTGTAGAATTATTAACCAGTAACGTTGACTAGATCTTTTACGAACTAAAAATAGTCCGTCATACCGAGATGAAAGAAACACCCGCTCCGTCGAAAACAAATATTGAATCAAAAAGTATCGGCCACTTCCGGTACCGCTTTCCTTCCAATGACTCCGCGGAAACAAACGGTGTCGGGACAGATTTAACTCTGGAAAATTCGAAAGTGTCTTATTCCTCGAGAAAGAAACGAAAAGCGATCGATCGGGCCACCTCTATCGATTGTTCCGTGCGACATAACGCGCGTAGCTAGATGTGTAATCAACGATTGTAATTTACACGAATTTCCCGCGGTACGCGTCCGAGGAAATCGAAACTCGAAACACATGAAAGTATTATAGATCGAGCGTCGAATACGTGTATTCAACGGTGTCTCGTTTGCAACATTGTTCGCAACACAGGCATCGAATTAATTATATTCTTTTTACAACTCTGTTACGGTCTTTGAGGTCTATTCGTCCTAATCGTGTACTGGTATCTTTAAAAAAAATTTCCTAATTTTTCGAACAGCGGATATTTAACGCGAGATCAAATAACAAGATTAAATCAAACAGAAAAATAAAACACATTTGAATCGGGAAAAACTCAAAGGCTTCAGCAGAGTTAAACGTGTTTCAACTGTTTCATTGCAGATTATATCGGTTACGCTTCCGTTGAATAGATGGTAGTCGAAATATCGTAAAATAGAATGTAATAATATTCTTGCGACTCGATGGATCTGTTACCTTTAGTTGAAGTCTAATTTTATTTCACAACTAATCATTTTCCATACCGTTGATCCGATTTATTCCAAGTTGTTGCGCTAACGTAGTTGATCTAGAGATTCAAAATCATCGATTCTTTACTGCAACGTGAAACTTTGACTTTAATATTGGAAACTCAACCTCGAGCCTTCAAGATGGACGCAAGCGTCGCGGCCATTTTGTTTTCCGAGGATTGTATCGTAACTTTGTGCTCGCTGCAACTCGTCGAGCGGTTCAGCGGTGAGAAAAAAAAAAATAAATGAATGAATAAATAAAAAGAGGTGAAACGTCAACGATACGATCGTCCACGACGGACGTCGATCGAGTCAATCTGAAACATAATACAGTACCTGCCTATACACTTGTCTTTTCAAGATACTGTTGTTCAAAATACGAGTTCATTTGTAGCTCGCGCCGAAAGAAAACACGAACAATATTTCGCGTGCGTGAATAGTCGATCCCTCCCGCCATTGCCAAATCAGTTTTTCTATCGGTGAGAAGCATCTTTTTGTACGAACAACCCCGTGATACCGTTTCCTGTAGGTGCGAAAACGTAATTCGCGTATTGAGAAACTTTGTTTCACTTTGAACCAGGCAATTAAAATTGTTTTTCTTTAAGAATATCGCAGTTACCTTTGGGTGAAATTAATAAATTAATTAAGAAATATAAAAACGATACTCTGAAAACGAATATTTTTTTTCTTTTCTGCAAATATTAAAAAATGGTACTTCTGGATCATGTTAATCTATATCTGACAAAGTAACCAGTATGTAATTACAATTTAACCTTTAATATTAAAGTTGCATAACGAAAGGGAACACGATTTCTCGACCACGCGAACGACCTGTCGCACAAATTACATAATTTCACTACAGCCACTCGATCATTTTCACTCGTACACCTGTACACGCTGCACGCGTTTCATTTAAGATTAATCGACTCCTTGTGAAGCTTGCGTATGTGTGTGCGTGGAGAGGGGCGACGTAGAAGTCGAAGAAACTAAAAAGAAAAAGAAAAAAAAAGAATGAAGCGAGAGAAAAACGTGAAATACGTGAGTATAGTATTTTTCTGGGCCGTGGATTTTTCATTAACGTCGTCGTCGGACCCTCGGATGGTAAGAATTATAAGAATTATAAGAATTATTATAATCTCTACTATGTAATATACATGTTATATATGTAACATTATAATAATTGTAACGATTATACAAATTATTGGGATATTAATGTAAAACGATCGCGTAACATGATAATTATATATTTGAGACAAAAAATGGAACGTATGTTATTGTTGCACAGTGTGAAAAGATATTAACTTAAACGAGATGAACAATCTGACGATGAAATTAATCAGGAATCCAGCCATATTTTTTTTTTTTTTTTTTTTCTTTCCAAAGTTCAACAAATATGAAATACCATCTTGTAGCCTAACGAGCACATTCGCTAACTCGTACGTGTGTTGTGCTCGTGCGTGTATACATGTCGTTTATTCCGCGTGTGTACGTTGTATAGAGAATAAAGTGAACGATCGTCTGGAAAAGAGTCGTTCCATAGAGAATATTGACTGTAAAACTCGATGTATTCTGGTAAGTTCGCACCAATAAAAAGTGGCCTAAAGGACTACGGTCTTTTATGTTCCTCTGTGCTTATCTTACTTTCTGATTCTGCTCTGTAATTTCTGTAACTGCTTCACTCTGTGCTCTTTTCTACTAATTTTTTCACTGGACCTTTGTATCATTTTATGGGAAACATTATTTCAAATTTTGAATAATTCGCTTGGAAAATTTTCATTCCAGCCTGTACGAATGCAACTTGTTGCACTGAAGAACATAATTGCCTATTACGCAGGCGCTTTCAAATATTTCTTTTTTTTTTATAGTACAGATTAAAAATACTAGACTTGACTTCAAAATTATCACATTAACGAAACAATCTTGAAAATAAATCTGCTCTCACGATTTCAAAAATATTACAGCCTTCCTGTTAAAACAAAAATAAACTTTTGATAATTTGGATAAAAGTATACGATAATTTAGAAATTAAACAGTCATCGAAAAATGAATTGCTGTTCAAAGAAACCAATTTAATCATTAATTTTTGGTGAAAATTATATTTGACGATTGATTAGAATTCAATTAAAGAATAAATTAAACGATTCTATACGTTCGTTCGAGTGAAACGATCCTATCAAATTTCCTACGATCAAAAATAAGGTAGTCGAGTCAGTTTATTGCGGTTCTTGTTTTACGGCTGAAAGACACGCATGAAAGATCGTGGCCAGCATGAACGCTGAATGATCGCGCAATTATAGCCGCAACCTTGCTCCTTTCCAGCAATTTGTACCGTTGTGTCTGACGTAAGCTCGTGGCAATAATTCTTGACGTGATCTTTATACTGCGTACTCGGATCGATTCCCTAATGGAAACCTCGACCTTTTAGAAAAATATTTTTAAAATGAATTACATAAGAATATAGGAGTTATCCATATTCCACGGTATATCATTATCATACATTATCATACACAATCATTTATTGAAATGTATTTTTCACTTTATTTTTTTGTCAAAAATATTGCCATTCGAATAATTTTGATATTGACCGATATTAAAATACTTACAAAATGCTACAAAGTATTCAGCAAAAAATAAAAGAAAAATATGTAAAAAAGGCTAACTTAAAAAATTGTTCTCATTATTTTCAGATTGTCTTCTACCGAAAAAAAATTTAACAACACATTACACGAGAGAAGTATCGCATCGCCGACAATTGAATTAGAGTCTCGAAGCAAATCGAAAGTCCAACAGGTGGTAGTCACGGCGGTTTCACGCGGCTAATTCGCGATTGTCGCGCGCGTCCTTGCTGCAACTCACGAACATGATGATGAACATGATGCATTCCGGGTTTTTCTCGATCATAAATAAGCGAATAACATCCGTCGGCTGAAACGAGTCCGGGAGCTCGATGACGACACGGTTTCTTTAGCGCGTATGCGAAACACTTGTCGACTGCATGTTTTTCCTATTCATTTTTTTGACGAGCTACTTTTTTCCAATGTTGTTCGTAATTCAGTGGTTTGTTTCTAATTTCAGCCAAAAATGAATTAAAAATTAAAAAAAAAAAAAAAAAGAAGAAGAAATGTAAAAACAATGGTAGAATCTCTTTAAAAGAAGAAGCTGTTGTAAAACGTCAATTTGATCGCAGCAAGACATACTATTGTGTACGATAAACTTTACAATTAGCGTGTAAGTCACAGTTTCAAAGGCAGACAGACACGTCCGTCTGTTCAGATTTTTATATCTCAAAAAAAAGGAAAAAAAATATTTATGGATCTATTGCGTGTCGAATTCAACTTTGACACGGAGAAAAAGTAAATGAAATTGTGCTTTTTTTTTTTTTTTTTTTTTTTCTTTCCAAAGTTCAACAAATATGAAATACCATCTTGTAGCCTAACGAGCACATTCGCTAACTCGTACGTGTGTTGTGCTCGTGCGTGTATACATGTCGTTTATTCCGCGTGTGTACGTTGTATAGAGAATAAAGTGAACGATCGTCTGGAAAAGAGTCGTTCCATAGAGAATATTGACTGTAAAACTCGATGTATTCTGGTAAGTTCGCACCAATAAAAAGTGGCCTAAAGGACTACGGTCTTTTATGTTCCTCTGTGCTTATCTTACTTTCTGATTCTGCTCTGTAATTTCTGTAACTGCTTCACTCTGTGCTCTTTTCTACTAATTTTTTCACTGGACCTTTGTATCATTTTATGGGAAACATTATTTCAAATTTTGAATAATTCGCTTGGAAAATTTTCATTCCAGCCTGTACGAATGCAACTTGTTGCACTGAAGAACATAATTGCCTATTACGCAGGCGCTTTCAAATATTTCTTTTTTTTTTATAGTACAGATTAAAAATACTAGACTTGACTTCAAAATTATCACATTAACGAAACAATCTTGAAAATAAATCTGCTCTCACGATTTCAAAAATATTACAGCCTTCCTGTTAAAACAAAAATAAACTTTTGATAATTTGGATAAAAGTATACGATAATTTAGAAATTAAACAGTCATCGAAAAATGAATTGCTGTTCAAAGAAACCAATTTAATCATTAATTTTTGGTGAAAATTATATTTGACGATTGATTAGAATTCAATTAAAGAATAAATTAAACGATTCTATACGTTCGTTCGAGTGAAACGATCCTATCAAATTTCCTACGATCAAAAATAAGGTAGTCGAGTCAGTTTATTGCGGTTCTTGTTTTACGGCTGAAAGACACGCATGAAAGATCGTGGCCAGCATGAACGCTGAATGATCGCGCAATTATAGCCGCAACCTTGCTCCTTTCCAGCAATTTGTACCGTTGTGTCTGACGTAAGCTCGTGGCAATAATTCTTGACGTGATCTTTATACTGCGTACTCGGATCGATTCCCTAATGGAAACCTCGACCTTTTAGAAAAATATTTTTAAAATGAATTACATAAGAATATAGGAGTTATCCATATTCCACGGTATATCATTATCATACATTATCATACACAATCATTTATTGAAATGTATTTTTCACTTTATTTTTTTGTCAAAAATATTGCCATTCGAATAATTTTGATATTGACCGATATTAAAATACTTACAAAATGCTACAAAGTATTCAGCAAAAAATAAAAGAAAAATATGTAAAAAAGGCTAACTTAAAAAATTGTTCTCATTATTTTCAGATTGTCTTCTACCGAAAAAAAATTTAACAACACATTACACGAGAGAAGTATCGCATCGCCGACAATTGAATTAGAGTCTCGAAGCAAATCGAAAGTCCAACAGGTGGTAGTCACGGCGGTTTCACGCGGCTAATTCGCGATTGTCGCGCGCGTCCTTGCTGCAACTCACGAACATGATGATGAACATGATGCATTCCGGGTTTTTCTCGATCATAAATAAGCGAATAACATCCGTCGGCTGAAACGAGTCCGGGAGCTCGATGACGACACGGTTTCTTTAGCGCGTATGCGAAACACTTGTCGACTGCATGTTTTTCCTATTCATTTTTTTGACGAGCTACTTTTTTCCAATGTTGTTCGTAATTCAGTGGTTTGTTTCTAATTTCAGCCAAAAATGAATTAAAAATTAATTAAAAATTAATTATGAATAGAAATAATGTATATGAAATTATTTTAAATTGTTGAAAAGAATTCTCCGCAATTTTTAATTCGCTTCGCAACGTATTATGAAAAGAATTTCATTTGAAATTCAATTATTCTGCCACCAAAAATCCTTTAAAATTTAATTACGTTTTTCTATGAATCATTTTTTTCTTCTGCGTGCCTCGGACAAAACGACATTGAATTTTTTCTGCTCTCCAGGCGAAATAAAAATGCAGAAACAAGTTTTATCGTGGCTCATATTTTTCCACCGTGCTCGCGAGCACCGCTCGCGGTAACGAATTCCTTTCTCTGTTTACAGTTTTATCGATATCGCTTATTAAACAGTTGCCGTGTCGCTCCATTATCTCCTCGTTCCTCTTTGTCCCTCTTCCTTTTCAATTTCGCCTCCGTCTCTCTCGGTAGCCGTGCCATATGTACAATCGCAGGCTTGTCTCTTCCCTTCTCTCTCTCTTCCAGTTGCATTCTCCATTTTTTTTTTCACCTCGAGGTATTCTTCCACGTGTGCAAAACTGGAATAAATTTTTGGGAAACATATGGTCCCCGTTCCCTCCTTCACGATTTCGCAAAATTGTTAGCGATCGAAGTGTGAAACGAATCGGAAAATTTGGTTTCATCGCAGAACAATTGTTCATATCTAAGTAGATTCGTTCCAAACGATGTACCGCCTTACACTGATCGTTCAATTCAATCTCGTTTATATCCCCAATCTTCCTTAATTATTCCGTATTGAAGCTGCTCGTGCTAGTCCCAACAAATCAATTCTTCAGCTCTGCCATTTCTTGTCGCTAAAGTTTCACCTTTAATCGCCCCTCTCTGTTCCCTGTAAAATATGTCTGCAGAGCTGTTAACACAAGTATGCTCAAGATTAACGCTCAAGAGCGCTGCCCTAATTCCTATGACCATGGTGCTCAGAACCTAGAAAGAGAAAATAGAATATAGAAAGAGAAACTCCAACTCCTTCCGTTCTCCCTTATCGATTATCTAACGCTTCCTAATTTCCTTCTCCATTCTACTGCTAGCTTTTCGAACCAACCGCTTCCTAGTTCGCGTAACCGAACCCCTTCTCGCCTAGCGAACTCCTCACCGTCGCTTCCCGAACCTCCACAGACCCAAACTTAACCAACGTCCCAGCCCCCATGAATCGAACGAACCGAAAAATACTGCTCCAAAAGATAAGCTCTCACCTCTCACCCCAACCCATCGATCCTCGCCCCGATCTTTCCATTATCGTTGGACCGCGTTTATTAATCACTCGGAATCAAACCGACTCGTGCTCATCCTCTCTCATTAAACGACCCTTCCTCTTCCCCACTGTCACCCGCCGCTCTGTCTCGCTTTGTCAAACATTTGCTCGTTGAAACGACGAGAAACTCCATCCTCTTTCGTACCAGGCCGGCGCTCCCTCTCTCCACAGTCGTCTGACATTCTCCTGGCGGCGCTCGTTGGCTGTGTGTAGACCGACGACCGACCCAACTTGCCTCTGTCCATCGAGGTTTCGTCCCTTCGCGTCCCGTTTCGCGGCCAGTCAGTCAGTCAGCTCGGTATCGCATTATGCTACAGTCGCAACGGTGGTCGCATCCTGCTTGTGACCGAGGACCCATTGACGCGACGCTACCTGAAATCGGTGCGACGTAAGACCCGCTGGCATGCGTCGAGAAAATGGGAAAAACCGCCAGCAAACTCAAATCCCGCAGGAGCCAAAGTTAGTGCGACTCGGTTTTCTAGCCTTTTAGGATTTCTCTTCTATTTCTTGTTTCGGAGCAACGTTGTGTGGTGTATTTTTTGTTTTCTGTTTTTTTTTTGTTTTTTTTTTTTTATTTTGTTTTATTTTTTTTTTTTTTTTTTTTTTTTTGGTGTTTTTTTTGTTTTCTGTTTTTTTTTTGTTTTTTTTTTTTTATTTTGTTTTATTTTTTTTTTTTTTTTTTTTTTTTTGGTGTTTTTTTTGTTTTCTGTTTTTTTTTTGTTTTTTTTTTTTTATTTTGTTTTATTTTTTTTTTTTTTTTTTTTTTTTTGGTGTTTTTTTTGTTTTCTGTTTTTTTTTTGTTTTTTTTTTTTTATTTTGTTTTATTTTTTTTTTTTTTTTTTTTTTTTTGGTGTTTTTTTTGTTTTCTGTTTTTTTTTTGTTTTTTTTTTTTTATTTTGTTTTATTTTTTTTTTTTTTTTTTTTTTTTTGGTGTTTTTTTTGTTTTCTGTTTTTTTTTTGTTTTTTTTTTTTTATTTTGTTTTATTTTTTTTTTTTTTTTTTTTTTTTTGGTGTTTTTTTTGTTTTCTGTTTTTTTTTTGTTTTTTTTTTTTTATTTTGTTTTATTTATATATTTTTTTTTTCTTCTCGCGGTACTGAACATTTTTAGAGTTACGTGGAATCGTCTTGATAATGAGATACGAGGAGATTGTTGTGAATTAATGTGATTTTTAACGCAGATGAGATGGAGTTTTTGAAGGATTATGGTAGTCGTTTTCCAAGTGTGGTGTTTTGTTAGAAGTTTGTGGAAGTTTGACGATTTCTGGTAATTGTGATAGATTAAACGTGACAGTGCTGAGGTTTCGAGGGTATTCAGGAATGGTTCGTTGGATCGGTGAAAGGAGAGTGATGAGTCGTTGCGATTCAGGGAGCACGTGCTCGATGATGGTCGCTCGAGGCTGATATCGGTGAGAGATTTCGTGGTCGTGTAAAACGACCACGCGAAGTCACGTACGCTTGACGATAATTGAATTACAGACTTTACTTTTTGATTAAAAATTCTTTATTCCACCAGTTTTGTACGACTCTACTAATTATAATATAAATCAGAAACCTTCCCTAATTAACATAGTAATGTAACTAGGAAGTACTCTCTTCCGCACAATACAGTAACCAATTAGCTAACTTTCTCCGTCGAACATCCTCCTTGGAATATTAATTATGTATAAAAAAAAGAGAGAGAGAAATAATTCTTCGTTAATCCCGATCGAAGAGAAACGAGTTCACCGGAACAGTTTTCTTTGGATTATAATTTCATTATGCAACAGCTGCAATAAAAAAAGTCGTTCTCCAAACAGTCGAAACCGAATGCAACGATAAGTGACCTGGCGTATCGGATATTTATCGTAAAGCACCGCCTACGCGGCGATCGCTTCGCGGGACACGTGTTGAGAATCGCGTCGGAGTTTTATTTCAAAATCGAAACTGGTACGAAGTATGCTAAACGTGGGATGTAGGTCGCACGGTAGTTCCTTCTTGCGCGACTCGCAGCTGATAAACGCTAGTTACACCGACCAACCTCGAGATAAACGCGTGTCTTTAAGAATATTTACGCACGCGTAGTCTGGACCACGTAAACGGAGACTTGGAGAAATGAGACGCTAAACTTTAGACTTTTCGACATTTTTTGAGCGTTTAATTTGTCTAATTTTCGTCCCTTTTTTTTCTTTTCTTTTTTCTTTTTCTTTTTCTTTTTTTATTGGTAAATTAAGTAGTCGCGACAGTAGGGTGTTCAATTTTTATTTCTTTTTTAAAATTACAGTTTTGGTTAAAGTAGAGCGGGAATTTTATAATCTCGTGAATTCTCCAATTCTTCTGCTACCGAAATTTCTCGACAACTCGTTCGTTTTTGTCAACCTCGTAGAAGCTGGGTTCAATTGAAATTCCCGTCGCGAGGTAAACGCGCATATAATTACGCGCTCACGAAGGAAACGGGAGAATCTCGGCGCACGTTTCACGCACGTGAATAAAAGTTCTTTTTTAACGATACGCGCAAAGAATCGGCCGCGTCTGAGCCTCGGTTTTCAATGACAAAGGAAAGCTCGTTTTTCTTGGACCTAGTTGCTGCAGGTATCGTCTAACGTCCGTATTTTTAATTAAGTCTCAGAAGATTCTTTTGTATTTAAATTTAGAAAACTTCCTTTGAATACGAAGTAACAATTCTTTACGGAAAAAAAAAAATATAGATTGGGTAATTTAATCAATTTCGCTACAGATGAAATTCCAAGTCAAAGTTTCCTGTCAGAGTTTGTTGCACTCCAATAAAAATCTAAATTAAAGGAAGCGCTAATTCGCTAAAAATATTCCCAGCGTTTATTCGCTTCTTTCAGCCTCATAAACGGTGCCTATCGCGGCTTTTTCGTTCGATAGAGGCTCTCCAAACGTTGCATAGTTATCTGGACAAACGACAGGCTTATCAGCACAGCCAGGTATTATGTCGACGAGTGAGCAAGCAAGCAGGCGGCGCAAAACACACCTGCATTCCAGCGGTTCGGTTTTTCGAGCACGAACAGCCTTATTCTTCTTCTTTTCCCTCGAGTTTCCTGGCTGTCTTTTCGGTTCGAGTGGCCTCGCATTGGGTGTCCTTTTTTTTTCTTCTTTAGATACACGCGCCGTGACAATTTCAGAGAACTCGAAACTTCGCTGGTGGCCAGAGAAAAATTGTGGAAAAGGGAAGAGGGTTTGTATACCGAGTGAACCAAGTTAAAGGATTCTGTTGTTAATGGGTCGAATAAAAAAAAATTTTTATCTATCGAGGAAGGCAACTAAAAACTTGAAGTTTAATTATTTTAGAAGCCTCCCTGAATTATATTTAAAAAAAAATATTTTTTAATCCGTCTCAAAAAAATAAGAAATTATTCCAATCATATCTCCACTAACAATAGAATAATTCAACCTTCTGTAACTAGAATTATTTGCTACTGACACGAAAATATTACAATTGATTACAGTGTTTGACTTTAATCATAGCTCGATTGGTATCAATAGAACCAAAATGATTACGTTAGGTGGTTCACCCGGTATACGAATTAGGAGGAGGATGGTGAAAGCGTAAATAGGTTGTTTGGAATAGGTTCTGGTGGTTAGGGTAGGAAATATCGTTTAGAGAAAAAGGATCAAATGAAAAGAATCGGAAGGAAGTTTGTCTTTTTTTTTTTTTTTTTTTTGTTTCCGAGGGTGTCACGAAATGAATAGGCTATTTGTGATGGAAAAAAGAGAGGCACTTTAAAGGATTTTGTTCTTTTTTTTCGTTGAAGCGTGGATGAGGTACTGCACTAAGTTTGATTATGAAGATTTACTGATCGAAAGGAAATGATAAACGCGCATATTGTTGGAATGAATGGTCTATTGTCCCGGTCGCTGTTGATCTATCGCTGACATTTCGAGCTCGAAGAATTGTTAGTCGCGTCTCTGTTATCACGATCGAGTGATGCACGGCTGAAGTACGAAGTTTAATAGAACATTCCATGAATTTAGTCAAATTCGATGTTCTATATCCAAGAACCGAATATTTTTGATTAGTCGTAAACTCGATCGATTTATATCGACAGCTCCTACATTTATAATCCAACGAATACGACCTGCCAACAAAGCAAAGACGACGACGAGATTACTATACAGATATCTGCATTGCAAACCAGCAAAAAACGACGCAAGAATAAAAAAAAGAAACATTTAAAGACGCTTCGTAAACATCTTCCACGTACATTTTCGATCTCACGATAAAATTCCACAGCGAAAAAACAAATATCGTCGCAACCAAAGTTTCTACATCGCCAGAAATAAAATTATGATAAGTCATCGATTAAAAAAAAAAGAAACAAAAAACAGCCATATTTAAACGACTTTGTAACAAAACGAAGAACAGTTCACAGACGCAAAAATGCATCGGATTAACTTATAAAATTGCCAACCTAGTTTATGGAAATATAACACTTGGTAGCGAAATTGTTACACTTGTACAAAACTAAAAGAATAACAATTACAGATATTCTTTTACGAAAGCACGCGTACGATCCAATGCAAATTATTTTAAACAAACAAAACACTTAAAAGCGCACAATTTTTTTCCTTCAAACCAGCAGTATCTATTATTACTTCTTTCCACGAGCAAATCTTGTTGCTTGTCGCTGCCACTCGAACCATGCACCTGAAAATAGAGCGGAACGGATGTTTAGAAACTCTCTGGAACAGGTATACGCTTTCGCAGCGAAGAATGCACGCGAAGTTACGCAAGCCTGTAACAATTCGCAGCTACCATTCCTCCTCTGACCATCCACGAATCGGAAAAAAGAAGGCGAAGGGAGGCTTTGAGTTGTCTAGAGATACCTTGTAAAAAATTGCAAGGTTTAACGAGGTAACACACAGGCTCGTACCCGCGACTGGAAAGGCTGAAGAACAGGTTTATATCCGCGCGTGTGAAGGCGAGCGAAGATAAACGAATCGAAGCGAAAGTGAGCCGAACACTTCAGTTTCTGACCAACTGTTCGAAGGATCCGCGCGTGATTCGCTCGTCCAAACTGCGTACGAGTGAATAAAAAGAAACATTTTTTTTTATTACACGCTGTACGCAGAGCGATTTCTCAACGAATTGCCCGAGCATGATCCACGGTGAACGATCGAGAGAGATTCCAGGACGTTGGCAACGAACGTGGTCGTTTCGTGGCTGCACCTGCGATCGCGTTCGCCGTGAGCGTGAATGGAGCAGTGATTCCGGCAGGAATTCCAGCGGAGGACGAGCCCAGTTGTGTTAGACAACTCGAAAGTGAAACTGGTGATAGGAATCGAACGAGACAGTTATTGGGCGAGGATAAAGGTTTTCGAAGCTGAGGATCGACAGGTGGATTAATCGTAGTGCAACCTGTAAGATGAATGGTTAGATCGCTCGACATGGATTTGAGCAGAAATGTAGAGAGTAACATGGTGGAAGTGGACACGCGAGGAATTAAAAATTGTATCGAGGAACATTGCGATACATTTAAAAGAGAAAAGAAGCTTTGCTTAAGATGATTGAGAGGAAAACAAAAAAATAGAAATACTTTAATATCAATCGTGACCATGGTGACAAAATTGTTCTAGAACTTAGTAGACAAATCGGTAGAGAAATTAAAGGAAATTTATAGGTAATTAACCGGTAGAAAATAAATGATCAGAGAAAAACAATATCTGCATTGTTTATGGAACTATCTAAAAAAAAGAAAACCTACAAGAAAACAGCTGAGAATAGCACTGAAATACAACAAGTGAATAAAATATTCGAAGGAACAACTTCCACGACTTAAACAACATTTTGTAACCACCGTATCATCACCGTCATCGATTCGGTCCCAAAAAGGAACAAACTGACGATAAAAAGAGGACTCGATAAATGTCCGCGACAGGACGTCTGCGATCAAAGGTTCGCTGAAGTTGGCGACGGACGAAAGAGGGGTCCCAGATAAAAGGCATTAAACTGCAACGATCGTTTGCGTACGAGCACCGATAAAACCGTTCGGCACGGTCGCGATGGAGGGGCGTTGGTATCCCTGCTCGCGATAGCGAATCGGTCGCGAGCGGTTTTAAACGCGTTCGTTCGAGCACGGCCGAGCGATTCGCGCACGATCCGCGCTTTGAATAATATCGACGGGAAATAATTAACGAGAAGGACAGAAGTGCGTGACGCAACCACGAGCTGACACGATTCAGCTTGCGAGCGAGTCGCGCGGATTGCGATGATCGTGAGCGACAAGGATCGCGTGCAGAAAAGTACAGGCATGCGTGAGTATGGAGGAACGAGGAGGAAACGTGTATGAACACTTTGTTCCTCGAGTGGTTCCTTCGTGTTGAGTTAAAGATTTGTAACAACTGGCGCAATTTCGTTCGTTCTTGACGAAGGAATTAGTTAATTTGGATTTTTGGTAACAGAGGGATGATAGATTTTAATGGGATTAGGTATGGTAAAAAATAAAAGTATTGAGGGATTGAGAATTATTGGAAGAAATGGATAATAGTTATATGCGGAAGTACAGAGATTTTTTTATTGGAATTGAGGTTCATGATTTTGATTAGAAAAGTGCAAGGAACTTTGCCGAGTAATGAAGCAAAGTAAAATTTCCATCGAACAATCGCAAATATTTTTTTAAACGGTTTTGTGATCGAGATTCGTTTCTTTTGAACTGAAAATTTCTTCCCAATATTAGTAATAATTTAGTTAGAATTTTGAAAAGTTGAACTTAGAATAACGTTGAGTATACTTTAAAGAGAGCTCCAGAGTATCGTTGTGCTTTTAGACGAAACGGGTCTATTTATTTATGGAAGCACAACCAGATTTAATAACACGTTCACCAATGTTCTCCAGGCATAGCATGGAGCTTCCGGTTTCCATCTATGGGCACCCTACAAAATCTAGGCGCCAGTGGCCGTCGTCGAAAGAGAAACGGCATACCCTCTTCAGCCTCTTGTAAGGATCTCCATCAAAAGCGACACACTATCCACCTACAGCCGGAAGTAATTATTCAGAAGGAGCCATCTTTCATCGTGACGCCACCGTCGCCGGAAGATCTGACCGAGGAAAACAGAAGGTACCTCGCGTACATGTTAACTAACCACGAACTAACCGCTCTGCTCGACGAAAGAAACCAACGCTAGAAACTTGTAATCGTTTTAACTTCATTTTAACCCGTAAATATTGACAACGCGTATCGATCATTCTATGGAAGAAACTTGATACGGATCCAAAAATTTATTCTGCATTTCCTGAAGAATTAATTTACCATTAATTATATAATTTAACGCTTTAAGTTGCTTTAACAGCATCGCTAAATTATTTACCATTTATCGTTTAATTAAATATACTAGATACTTTTAACGATAACTTCAAAAAATCATATTCACGAGTTAACTAATCCACGTCAACTTAATTAATAATAATAAAAGGGTAAAATAATACGGTATCGAAGAACTTTAACACTAGAACTACCGAACAAGTCGAAATGACTTGTTCATAATTTCTTATAGAAATTTTAGAAATTTACAATAATGAACTTTTGACGATTTTCCGCACTTTTTTGTAAAAAATATGCACAAAGAATCGTTAGTCTTATTATAGGTATCTTTCGAAATACCTATCATTTTTATTTCTTTGGTGCAAATAACTACTTTAATCGCCGGTAGTTCTAGTGTTGAAAAAGGACCTTCGAGGGACTTTTCCAGCGATCCGAGTCGAAATTCTCGGGTTATAAGTTATGAATTAGCCTGTTGGAGGGTACACCGAGATACCGGTACGGGAACATAATGGAGCCGGCAGGTCCCGAACCGGTTTTCCTCGATCTTTGCCTTCAAAGTGACGTCCTCCTTCGGCCGACCGGGCTCGAGAATCCCATAACAGAAAGACAGCACAATAAGGGAAACTATAAACGTTCCCCGATACTTGTAGCTGTTTCGTAATCCCTTCGAAAATCTGTCCGACAACCTCGACCGATCCTTGTCCCGTTCGTGTCGAGATTTATCTGAACATCGACCGCGACGATAAGAGCCGGCGTTCGAACCGTTAATAATTTTTGTAGTTTGCACCGTATGAGTTTAAAGAAGTTAAAATGCAGCGTAAATCGAGCATGGTTAACGGAGTGTGAAGTAACGCTGAAATTGATTCATTTTATGGTGCGTTGAGCAAGAACGTTGATTGGTTATGATGATGTATACGATAAGTATAATTAAGGTACACGGTACTAAAGTATGCGCGTTTTTGTGCGCGATTAATTAATCGATAGATAAAACACGGGAAGCGTTAAGAGTTTTTGAAAGAATGTTTAACCCTCTGTAGCCCGAATTTTGTCTGCTTATTGGGGAAAAAAAATATGATTGATTACAGTTTCTCGCTTTGTTTTGAAAATGTTTTAAGTAATAATTACCGTAAATGGATTATGGTGTCGTTACAGTAATACAGTAATCAAATTGAATAGTGCAGCGATAACTAAACAAAATTAATTTTTTAAAATGTAGATATAATTTTTTAAAATATANAGCGATAACTAAACAAAATTAATTTTTTAAAATGTAGATATAATTTTTATAATTTTTTAAAATATAGATATAATTTTTATAATTTCTTATAAATATGGATATAATTTTTATAATTTTTTTAAATATGGATATAATTTTTATAATTTTTTTAAATATAGATATAATTTTTATAATTTTTTATAAATATAGATCAGTTTGTAACTTTTAAGTCACACGGTCCCATAGAGGGTTAATATCACGATTTCTTGAAAACTTCTGTTTAAATTACGTGATTATTAAAAAATAAAGAAAGAAGATCATCAAACATCCACTAACATAAGAGGATTATCGATAAAACAAAGAGCAGAATTGCGCAAAGCGACGTACACGCGGATAGTTTCTCGCGAATCGCAGATAGCGAGCAAACTCCTATCGCGTTGACATTAGAACGGGAAGATAAGGCACGCGTTGAACTTCTGCGAATCGTTTTCAAACCGCCTGCATCTTTCTCCCTACCTTCTATTTATAACACCGGCTGAAAATTGTTTTTACCGGGCGACCAGTTGCAATTTGCTACGATGACTATTAACTTCTAAATATAGGAACTGGTCAGAAAGAGTGTTTAACAGCAAGGGATAGACGTGTTAAAAACATGTGTGAAAGTGTGTAGGATGTCCGAAAGTGAATTTAGATAAATGATACCTTTCGTACGCAGAGTTAAAGGTTGGACGAGTGTCTATAAACGATCGATTCGCTTTTGGCAAAGTACATTTTAAATGTGAAAAATTAAAATGTCCATATTGTATATATTGCATTTTATGCATGATGAAATTACAGTAGGCATGTGGAGATAGTTGGATTCTTATCGCGAAGTAAAACAGTTCTTGGAGCACTATCAAACATTCAATACGATTAAACTGCATCGGATATCGAGCGTGTATGAAATAAATTGCGAGGGATCAGTTTCGGAAAAAAATGATTAGAAGATGAAGATAGCTATATATAGGACTCGATGGGGATAAATTTAGGGAACAATGTTTGCGTCCGTCCCAAAGGCGGTGCCCACATGTTACACCCTGTGTAACCAAATAAAAGCCGATGCTTTAAGATATTAGGGAACTCGGTAAAATTTCTTTCTTATTTTTTCTTTTTTTATTTGACAACGGGGAGACAAAAAGAATGATTTCCAATTACAGAAGATCGCCATTTACGATTATTTACCAAAGAATATTTTTCTTAAACCGAATCAAATTATAATCTCGCGCAATATTTAAAATACTTATGGAGTCTTTCTATCTTAACACTTCGCACAATAGGTTAACTTTAAGAATTTTTTTTTAGAAAACTACAAATCAGATTTTCCTCAAATTTCATACACACTTGGATATACCATTCAACAGTATCTCAGAATTTTTATACGAAGAAAATCCACGTGTAAAGACGTCTGTATAATCTTAACGCTTAAACCCCATTTACTGCTATTCCTCCAGAATTCTATACTTTTAAAAATCGCAAAAAATCCAGATTAATTTTCTTCACCCTCTTAAGCAACAAGAAAACTTTTACACAACAATTTCAATTTACCAGCAATCATTATTATCAATTTCGTCGGTATTAAACTGCAACCCCAACAGGTGCTCGCAACAAACCTGATACTTCCTATCATTATCATCAACCCGAGGTTTCTATATCGATCATCGAGCAATGCACACCCCTTTCCTCGCTCAACACAAACGAAACAAATGCACAGATGCGTTTTATTACACTTATCGAGCGCTCCTGTTCGACGCAGGCGCGCCAGCTCTTCTACATGCAACACCCTCTTCTCCAACAGATCAATAACTTCCGCGTGTATCGACTAGGCCCAACGTGGCGGTCCGATAACGTCGAATGTCCTGCCTGAAACCAACGAATCGCTTAGAAATCAGGAAAACCTCTCGGGAGCAGCGATTCGAGTTCGTCGATCGAACGACCTGTGTCAACCCGATGCTGAAAGCCACTCGAGAACGGAGAAAACGCAGGCGTGGGTGAGAACGCGATGAGACGCTGTGGGTCCGTCGCAGTGACGTACTTAGTATGCCAAAAATGCGATGCTTCGTTCTGTCAAACTTTCTGAAACTGAAACTATAACTGAAAATTATTCAATGGCACATTTACAATTGATCCTATAGAAGTGTATTTTACACGCGGTGTCCCGTTTAAATATAATACAAAGATTATCCAAAGAAAACAAGCAGCGACCAAAATTATAAATGTTTTCCGGTTAAACGACCTTTCAGAATCCACGCTTAAAGAAAATATTTTCCTTGGCCGGAGAAAGCTAATGGCCGTGTCGAATTCGTTTCTCCGTCGTTCTATTAATATACCAGAAGGCGCCTCTATGGTTCTCCGAAATTACGGCCCTGTTCGAGTCGTGGCTTTCCACGCACATAGTTCAGTGGGGTGCGCGCGCTCGGCCCGAGAGCCGTGTGGCCAAACCCTATCTGTCCTCACGATTTCTCGCGAGCCTAAAAGCGTATCTTTTATACGCGATCGTGCTGGAGAAAACAGTGTTCTTTCGATCGTGTACGCGAAGGGAAGGTGACTCGAGTTGAGAGAAAAAGGGGATGGAAGGGTGCACAGGGGTGAAATGTGAGCGACCCACGTTGTAAAGTCGTTTTTTCGACGCAGGTCGTCGGAGGTAAAGGTCGAGGAGGCGGAGGAGGAGGTGGTGAACAGAAGGGAGGACTGCGACGCGTGCGAATCTGGTGCGAAAGGGGTTGACAGCAACGACTATTCCAATTTACCAATGGTAAGTGACTTGGCTCGTTTTAAAGAAATTTATGAGTTTGACGAATATATTTGGTAGCTTGGAATTTAATAATGTTGAGTATTAACGAAGGTGAAGGGGGTTGGACTTGACACCACCCCTTTAGGGTGAGAATGTGTAATGGAATGCAGTGACTCGAGCAAGTTGTTTAATTCCAATCGATTGTACGAGATCTCCTTTGATGTTTCGTGTTTAGTCCTTTTTTTCTTTTAATTCAGTCGTGTCTCTGTAAATATATTGAATTTATAATATCGAATTGAATTTATAATGAGAGGTATAATTTTAAGTTATTGCGTGCAGATTTTGTAGCGGAAAAAAGATTGTTCGGAGTGTTATGGGATATGAGAGTAATGGAGCTTGGTTCTATTCGAGATACTGTAAGAAGAACTAATGATGAATACATCAAAGGAATCTGATAATTGATTCGTTTATCTTACCGACTTGATGATCCAGCTTTCACACGTGTCACGCTAAGCCGCTGATAAGTTGTACGCATGAACGCTGACTTCGTTGATCCCTTTATGGACCGGGTACTCAAGGCTGTTCTTGTTAAGCCAATCTTGCGGTCTCGCAGAGTCGAGACACTTCTTCATTGATTGAAACGTCTGCCTTTCGTGAAAAGACGCTTGAAACTGTAATAAAACTCTTACGGATGCGTTTCGCTCGATTAAAATCATACCTTTTGATAGAAGAAAAAAGAGAAAAAAGAGAAATAAGATAGTAGGGATCGATAAAAAAAATATTTTGAATCAATTACCAGCTTGCAAAAATATTGAAGTTTTTTTAAAGCAAAAAATTACATATTTAAAAATTCTGTACTAAAACGAAATAAAAAATAGTTCTCTGTATTTATATACAGAAGATTGAAAATATATAAAAAAATAAAAAAAAAACTTAAGATCAACAGGCCGCTGTTAATATTTAACAAAATGCTAACTTCAAGGCTTCTCTTAAAATTTTAATCTTTCTACGCGCTGCGTAGATCAGAAATATTTGAAATTCCTAATTTAAAATTTATTCTTTCGCGTGTTTGATTTAGGATCCACCAGAAGAGTCGACCCGCAAGCTTCTGGAGCGAGAACTTCGACTTCTGGATCCCCGAGACTTGAGATCGCACGCTTGGTACCACGGTAGCACTCTCCGAGGTGGTAGAAAGGGCGCTGAAGCGGAAGTGCCGAACGATGGCGACTTCCTGGTCCGAGATTGTGCTTCCCAGCCCGGAAACTACGTTCTCACGGTTCGATGGAAGGGTCAGCCTCTTCATTTTGTTATCAACAGGGTGAGTTCTCTCGAAACTCTCACAATTAACTCTTACTCTAAAAATTTAACACGTAGAGAGCTAAAATATTCTATCAACATTAGGAATAAAAATTTATAGAAGCTAATAAACAAAACACAAAAGCAATAAATTAGGGCTACTAATAATTTCCAACATCTTTTGTGTTTTTAATCAAATTAAAAGCCCTGAAGGAAACTTCATTAACTAATTTTAATGGTTGATAAAATTTCTAATTAAATTTCAGGCCTTTCAATTTTACTAAAAACACAAAAAACGTTGAAAATTGTTATTGGTCCTAATTGAACGGCCAGAAGCTGTACATAATACTTCCCCTATCGCTATCAACATACTTAAAAACAAAATTGAACACCTTTCTATTAACAGGTAGTTATCCAGCCAGAAACGGTATACGAAAGGGCCCAATTCCAGTTCGAAGACGAAGCATTCGACACGGTGGCCGATCTGATAACCTTTTACGTGGGCAGTGGCCGCCCCATAAGCCAAGCGAGTGGCGCTCGCATAATCACTCCGAAACCAAGATGCGTTCCTCTGGCCTGCGTGGCAGGGCCAACCAACAGCCAGCACTGCTCCAGTCCTTCCTCCTCGTCCCTATCAACCGGCTCTCCGCCTCGTCTACCTCGAAAACAGCAACGAAGCCACTCACTGACCGCCCAACATCATCCCTCGGATCAACACGATGGTCGTCAAACCTCTAACCAACAATCGACGCCTCACGGACCGGTTCAGTCAAGCACTCTTCCGCGAGTTCCGCCTATTCAGAATCAGCCACCCTCCTGTTCCCTGTCACTGGGTCGCCAAAAAATCACCAGGGTGATTTCCGATCCGGCTCTCCAACAGCAACAGCAACCAATTCTTCAACCGTCGAGCTTAAACCATCAGAACTCGCATGGAACCGCTCCACCGAAGCCACCAAGGGTACCGTACNCGGTTCAGTCAAGCACTCTTCCGCGAGTTCCGCCTATTCAGAATCAGCCACCCTCCTGTTCCCTGTCACTGGGTCGCCAAAAAATCACCAGGGTGATTTCCGATCCGGCTCTCCAACAGCAACAGCAACCAATTCTTCAACCGTCGAGCTTAAACCATCAGAACTTGCATGGAACCGCTCCACCGAAGCCACCAAGGGTACCGTATGCACCTAACCATCAGCATCACGCTCATCATCATCACCATCACCATCATCACCATCACCAGGGCTACCAGGCGTCCGGAAGTGACAGTGGAAACGGCTCCGGGGACAGTGAATTCGAAACGAATAATTCTGGCGGTGCCAGCAATCCATCTTCCTCCGCTCCTATCAAAGGAGTTGTAATTAGAAGTCATTACAACACCAGCAACGACGGTACCAATGGTAATAACGGCAACGAGTATGAACTGTCCGCGGAGGAACAGCTCGTAGTTGCTGCACCGTCCCTGGAGATCACCACGGTGTTGGATATCGAAGGATTCACCACTTTGCTGCTGCCAGCTGGCGAACACAGGCCCCTGGATCCTACAGCTTTGAGAGGTGTGTCTGGAATGCTGCACGATTCCGCTCCGAGAGTGATAGCCTCCCATTTAACGAAGATCGATCTCGAATTGGCTCTTCATCCTGGCTCTGGGAACAGAAATGGCCTGAGTGGTATCGAGTTGGCCACTTTGCCTCACGGCAGACAGGCTAGGATGGATATAATCGAGAGATCGGAGTGTTTGAAGCTTCTCGTCGCGGTGACTGTGCTGGCTGGAGCCACCGCCATTGAAAGAGCAGCTACCATCAGCAAATGGATCAAGGTGGCCATCGATACCAAGACCGCTCTGGGCAATTTGTACGGTTTCTGCGGAGTGATGCTCGGTTTGTGTCTTCCCCAGATACAGAGATTGGCGAATACGTGGCATTTGTTGAGACAGAAGCATACCGACGAAGCGTTCAGCTTCGAGGCCAAGCTCAGGCCAACGCTTCGTGCTATGAACGAATGCACGAACCCACAGGCGCCGAATACTACTCTTCCTCATCTATTGCCTGTCGCTTTGCTGGGAGAACGGGGACCGGAGGACATTCTCGGTGCGTTGGATAACATTTCTTATCTTTTAATTTGAATTTCGTTATTGATTTTGAAGAAACTTGGTCGTTGGAAATTAATTTGGAAATTAATTTGGAAATTAATTTTAGAAAGAACTTGGGCTACTCCTTAACAATTGCACCATTGATCGTTAATGTAAATCTGAAACAAAATTTTAATACAAGAAACATAAATTATATTTTTTTATTATTTTAATTGATTTATTATTATTATTTTCCTTTTTCTTTCAGGAACGGCAGCTCCATCGGGCCTGTCAGCAGCAATTCTATCGCCCTGGGAGAATTCAGCCCCCGATTGCGGCCTGTCCATCGTGTGGTCTCACTTGGAATCAGCTCGAAAGATGGCAGAGAACCTTCCATTATTTCGCAGAAACGCTGAGATCGTTCTTGAGGGCGCAAGAAGCGACGAATTATTATCCGACGCGTTTCGAACCGAGTTCCACATAAAATTCCTCTGGGGAAGTCGGGGGGCAACTGTGGCGCCGGAAGAGAGGCACCTGAAATTTACCCAGGTGTTAGACGCGATGTTCGATAAGTGCTCGTCGAGCGAAGTGACGGCCTAAAGACGCGACCAAAAGAGAATATTTTAGAAACAAGTTGGATTACCTTGGTAATCGTCGATTTTTTTAAACAAGTTTTCCTCGAGAAAGAGATAAAAAGAGAAAGCGAGTCAAGCGTAGAAAAGAAGGGACCCGAACATGTTTGCTTTGGATTTACTTGTTACTTGTAAATTATCGTTGTGTAATTATGTAATTAAGTGACTGTAATTAATTGTACTATCGTAGGGTTTAGTATTTTATTCGATAAGGTTCGCGATCGATTTAAATTTAATGCACTTAGTCAACCATACGTTTACGAACTTTACAGCGAACGTTTTCCGAGATCGGGCCATTTTCTTTTTTTCTTTTCTTTTTTTTTTTTTTTTCTTTCTTTCCTTCGTTACCGTTTGCATCGTTTTACGAATTCTTTTTTTCTAACGTAATCTGTGAAACACGACTCTTGCATCGCGACGAACGATACTTTACATAAGAAAAGAATAACCGAGCAACGAAATAACGTATCTTTATGCAATACATTCGTCGCGATGGTGGAATCGTATCTCTATGAAACGAAGAATCAAAAACAGATAGCATTAACGTGACTTGGGCGTATATATCACAGATGTAACGATGAAACGTGTCGTATTTAGCGCAATAATGATTCCCGAGGATAATTAAAGATCCTTTTACTATTAACGAAAACCGCATTTAACGTTTCGCAAGGAAAGTGGACGACGATATGATAATCAAATCGGGTTGAACATGTCGTGTACTTAAGCTCTAACCGATCCTATTATTCGGCCGATTATACGTTGTAAGTGTTGTTCACGTTTGTTCACATTTAATAATATATACGGAGAATGAAAATCAGCCTTGCGTTTTAGTTCCCATCACTGAATGTAGTATACGTGATATATCAATTTAATCTAATATTTTATTGATTTTCTAGAACTCGAAGATGTTTCTTTTTATTATATCAAAAATCTTCCTCAAGATTGATTGGTTCATTAGTTACAAGCAATAGAAGTTTTAATTGTTTATGACAAATGAACCGCTGGAGGAATTTCAATGAAACTTATTTCAAACGATAGCCAGAGTTCTAAGCTTTAATTGGAGCCATCGGCGAGCTAAAAAGTCCCTTCAGAAGCCGAGATATTTGCGATAAATATTAAACGATTTAAAACAAACGTGACGTACTCGCCCATTTTTGAATAGCGCGACGAATAAAACGCGATTGGATGAAACAATGGTGGTGTATTCAAACCTCAATTTCGTAAGAATTTAAACAGTTGTCTATAACCGAGGAACAAGAAGTTTTTCAATCACCGAGAGCTCAAATTAAAGCTTAGACTCGTTTAGTAAAGCTTAGATTAAAGCTTATAAGCTAATTTGTTGCAGCTATTTTCCAGCGATTAATTCCAACCTTCCGACCGCTAGTCTACGATACTGCTTTGTGGTCCGTGAACTGTTCTGATTTAAACAATTACTTGTAATTAATAAATCAGAAGGAACATTTAAACGTAATAAACAAAAATAATTCACTAAAATCTAAGCTTTAATTTAAGCCACTGAGAGTCCAGAGATTTTGCTATCCTATACATGTATAAGTTACTATACTTCAAAATATAATTGAATTCAATGTAAGGAATGTAATGTAACTAGCATGAAGCAAGTATACTTCTGACGCTTTGTTATTATGCTAAGAGAAATATAAGATACAAAAGTGATATTAATATTTCTTTTACTATTTAAAATATTATTATTATTAATTAACAATATTACCATCTAAATACCTGTATATGTTATAAAAAATTTTTTCTTTCATTCATAAAATATTTTATAATTTTTGTACACAATAATTAGAAGTGAAGAATTGTTGATAAATTTAAATGTTTCTACATTGATATAAAAAGGAAGGTGAAAATGTCAGAATACGATAAAGTGAGAACTGGAAAGCTTGTTTTAAAAGGTGAAAAAATAAGGTATGAATGAATGACACGCATAACCTATTTGTTTGATAGCTTGTGTTGTAACTTTTTTTCTTAACCTTTGCTTTTTTTGTAGAAAGAAGAAACGAAAATTGAAGAAACAAGAGAAAGAACATGTTATTACGTCAGAAGATAAGGATACTATAACTCATGGTATATTTAAGTTTTTACGACATAATTTGCAGTATTATACGTACCTGTGTTTTCATATCGAGTATCTAATTCATTGCTTTATATTTAATTCATAGGTGGTTGGTGGAAAACTACGCAAACATCGGAAGTTACAGGAACAGTGGCAATTGAATTTGGAAATCACATCTATATGAAAGCTTTAGATAATGGATTATTTACCTTAGGTGCACCGCACGATGAAGGCGATGGACCTTCGCCGGAAGAAATTCTAACAGCTTTCCCAGTAAGCGAGGCTAAAGTTGCATTGAAATCCGGATACGGAAAGTATTTAGGTGTTGATAAAAAAGGTATTGTTGTTGGAAGAAGCGATGCAGTAGGTATGATTGAACAATGGGAACCGATATTTCAGGTATATTAATGTAATGTCTATAATCCTTTGTGATATATATTTTATAAAAAATCTATTTGTTTTTTTTAGGACAACAAGCTTGCTATATTGAATAACAACAACTGTTTTATATCGGTCACAGACGAAGATGATATTGTTTGCCAAAGTAGGGCCGCTGGGCCATCTGAATTTTGTACCATAAGATGTATAACTCAGAAAGCTCAGGATCCAAACAAAGACATTCCAAAAGAGGAACAAGGTTCGCTTCATGATGTTGAAGTGAATTATGTGTAAGTAATGCAAATAGTATATAAAAATGAGGAAATTACTTGGAGTATGTGATAACTGTGATATTCATCTTTTTTTAGGAGGAAATTTCAAAAGTTCCAGGACAAAAAGTTAAGAGTGAGCAAAGAGGATCGTTCTAAATTAGAAAAAGCGAAACAAGAAGGAAATTTGCACGAAGCTTTATTAGATAGAAGAAGTAAAATGAAAGCAGACCGATATTGTAAATAATTTTTTGTCAGTTCTATTGTGCGACGTGTATCTATGTGGCATATTAAATTACTTATTTGTAAAACGTGTAATATTTAACAAAAATATTAATCAAAATAAGAAAACAGAAACATGTGATAATCGGATTTAAATGGAAACGTTTTCTTTACGAATTATGTTTATTTTGTACGTTCATCATTTCCATTTCCATATCCATAATGCGCTTAAACTTAATATCTAGATTCTATCTTTCGTTTCACATCAGACTCATAATTTATAATCGCCAATTGTATTAAAAAATTTTCATTTTTGCCTCCCTCTAAATTTATCATTGTTTCGACGATAGTAAGATATCGTTCGAGAAAAACATACTCCGTGAAATCGAGTAATATATGTTTAACGCATTTAAGTTTTACAAGGACAATGTACAATCAAATTTATTCGTTAATTTTTTGATTTTATATTTCGATTTAATTTATATACACTTAATGTACGTATTATAAATTTATAAGTTAGTTAAAGCATGCGCAGTAAATGCTGCACAACTCGCTCGAGTATACCTTTAGGTTTAGAATACGTAACGAATGCTGTTTCTTATAAAAAATTGTTTACAAACATTACCTTAGCTTAGGAAATTGAAATATTTTCGAACAAATGGCAGAACAATTAATAAGTGAATTAGAAAAAGCTGCACAAGTAGTTTTGGTAAGTTTATATTCGTTAAAACAGCTTCCGTGGAGGTTATAAATAAATATGTTTACTAGACTTTATGGATATTATTATATTACAGATATATTTAACATCGTTCTATTTTTTCATTTTTCTTGTTTTTTATTACTAATTCCAACTTGAAAAAAGAAATTTATGGTAAAAATGTTTAATGTTTTGAAACATCAGCACAGCGAGTAGATAACTAAATATTGGTGTTTGTAATTTTATCGTAAATAACATGTAATTTATTTTATTTTTATAACATTTTATAATTATTGTTTCAATGTATAAAGAAAGATTAATAATTTCAAATATATTTGAGATTCCTTTACATTTATATATTTTAATTATTATTCGTGTTAAGTTAAAAAGAATATAATTTTTTTGTCTTTTAACGTACTCGCTTTAACGGTTGCACTATTCTTTTCAGGCTCCACCAAATTTAGTTTCAACGGAGCAACGACGTTCCGCGGAAGAAGTTTTTCTAAATTTTCGAAAACTTAAATCTCCATATGGGCTCTGCTGTCAAATTTTACATACCAATACGAATGATTATATTCTTTTCGAGGCAGTTGGCCTAATAAGAATAGCAATAATACGTGAATGGTCTTCGTTGTCACAAACGGATGTTTCCTCGTTAAGAGACTACCTATTTCAGTATGTTATAAATAAACCAAACTTGCCCCCATACGTTAAAGGATGTATATTGCAAGTTATTGCAATTATTATAAAAAGAGGAAGCGTAAATGACTCTGGACAAGCGAGACAACAGATATTAGGAGAAGTTGAAAATTTAATAATGACTGGTGATTTGCCAAGAGTAAATAAAATCTATTAAATTTTCATTGTTTCGTAATATTGTGTACTATAACGTTTTGTAACATTTTCAGAAAATTCTGGGATGCAATCTTATTTCTGCTATAATTCAAGAATATGTAATCAATTTAAAATCTACAAATGTAGGTTTAACATGGGAAACACATTTCGAAGAAAAGAAAATATTTCAAGCTGTTGATTTGAAAAGAATTTTTAAGTTTTGTATCGGGGTAACTGATGAATTAATTAAAAAAGATTTAGAAGGAGATAGCGTAACGCTTTTGAAACATTTGCTGCCAATTTTGGAAAATGTATTTACATGGACATTTGTTCATTTAAAATGTATGGATATCCTTTTCATAGAAAAATATTTTTATACTCTATTTTTAAATACTCATCACTTGCTCTATATATTTAGATACTCATTATTTCCTTTACTATTTCTAATCATATTTTGATTCCTTAATTCCACTGCACAAAACATGCTGGAAGCTGTTCGTGAATCAGTACAATGTGCACCTTTAAGAATAGATAAGGATTGGCAAGATGTAATGTTAGTTCCTGATGTATTAGATTTAATGTTTACATTGTATTGGAAAATACGAGGAAATCCACAACTAGCTCATCATGTAAGAACTTGTTTAGTTCAACTGACAAATTTGAGCAATAAAGTATTGCAACCGAGTGAAAGGGAGTTGGAATATCTTACTAATTATATGGAACGATTTTTAAAACTTCTTACAAGTATTGATGTTATCGACGAAGAAGCCAGTAGCATTGCTAGTATTATAGAGAAACTTTTTAGAAATTTTCGAAGAAATTTGCTTTCCTTGCCCGAAGATATGTTGAAATCGTTTGTGGAACAAGTATCACGATTGACTTGTATATTTTTAGAAAATGCAGCACAAGAAGAATCAGTAAGTTACATTGCGTATTGTTTAAAAATTCTTTGTTTCCATAAGTGAACAATTAATAAGCGTATGATTACTAATAAAATTATTTTATGTTACAGTTAAGCGTTGGTGAATGTTTATATACAGAAGGTGTAGATACTTTGTTTGTCGCATGGCTGTACATCTTAACCGAAAAAGATCTATTCTCTTCGGAATTTTTGAAACAAATTTCTGCTCAAATATTTAATATATATTTTCGGTGTCATTTATCACCTCCTGAAGGTATAAGAAATATTGAGAATAAGGATTTGGATAAAGAAGAATCAGATAATGAAGATGTGGATAGGGTCAAATTTAAGGATCATTTAGAAATAATTGGTAAATGTTACACATGTGCAAGCATACATATGTACATGCCTGTACACGTGTATTCATATTCCGCTTATATATCTTTCATTTTAGGTATTTTTGGTAGACAGGTACCAAATTATACCCTCCCATTATTGGCACAATTAATTGAAGATCGTATTTCTAAATTACGTGACATTTTAAATGAAACAGTAGAACAGGTTGAACCACGAAACACAATGAAAAATAATTCTATACCTAAATTATACGAAGATATACAGTGGCTAGTACTTATGATAGGTAATATACTTTGCGTGGAGTCTGATGGTGTACTTGCCTTCATACCTCATGAAATAATTGAATACGATATGCAACAGGTGTGTGAATAAAATGATATCTAATTACAAGACATACATAGTATAAATTAAATTCCATTTTACATTATTATCAGATTTTAATATATTTTATTTCAAATATTAATATATTTATAGAATTTATACTTTTTAGGTGCAACAAGGAAAGGTTAATATGAACCTTACATTACAATTTTTAGCGTCATCATCGAATGTTTCATCACCTATCGATATTGCTACAGAATCAGTAGATCACGTCGTTCGTTTAGTCGCAGATATTTTTCGTCTGTGTGCCATAGAAAATACTGCAATGTCTATTCTGCTAGATAGCATATTAAGTCCTGAATTAAGCTGTACCATAATTTGGTTTTTGCACAAATGGTCCCTGCATTACCTTCTACTCAGAGAATATTATTATACTGAAATATCTCTTACATTTTTATACACTTTTGGAGAAGATACCGCTGGTGCATCATGGGCTACGAATTTTCTTTTAGAAAAAATAGAATGCAACATTAATGCTTTTAAGAGTGAACCTACAGTAATGAAGGAAACTATAAAGTTGTTGATGTCACTTGTTGGTACAATTAAAAAGTAAGTATAAAATAAAATGGTGATAATAAAAAAATATGTTTTATGTATATCATTTTCAGAGCTAATTATGTATTGAAGTCTGAACGATTTGGACGTATAATAAATTTAGCTATGAATGGACAGCATGATTTACCACAAGTAGTTAAAAGGGGATTGATGCAAGCAGTAGTTCAAGCTGGAGTTTATGTCAACAATAAAATAGATCAATCTTATTGGACGCAGACTTTGCAACCATTACTAGATAGATTCAAACGAATTACCTCTAATGAAAAATTTGTAGAATGTTATCACGAAGAAGAGATTAAACTTCAAATTATAGATATTTTAGAACGTTTCATCGGTAAGCCATTTTTAATTTCTTTGTTCTTCAATATCCGATCGCTAATAATTTAAGATGCAAGAAAATTATATATAAAATATTTACTATTGATATTTAAATTATTACTTATACCAATTTACACTTTAATGTAATAGGAGTAGCACAAGGTACACAAGGATCGAATATAGGAGCATTGTATCAATATATAGTACTAGTATTACGCGAACTATCAAATTTAATATCCTTATATCATAATTATCCAGAAATAACACAATTAATTTGGGAATTACTTTATGAATGCACAAAAGGACCAGAACCGATTCTTCGTGATTTAGCTGAGGTAAGATTATTTCTAACTTGATTGCTTTATTATGGCGATCGTTTAATGATTATAAAAAATAATATTTATTGTTGTTATAATTTCAAACTCATTTATCCTCGTAGACTGAAATTGCACAGGTGTCTGAGATATATATAAGTGCAATACGAAATTATAGGCGTTGGAACTCCGATCGACTGACCGTAGATTCTACTGCAGAAGAAGATAATTATCAGAGCATTCTGTTACTAATAAAGTTGTTAACTAATCTTTTATGCGAGAAAATATTCCAAGATGAAACAGTGTTTTTAGATGGTTTGACTATAATTATGCCTATGATAACTACGGATTTATTGAAATTTCCAAACTTATGTTTACAGTAAGTTCTACACTTATTATTATATGTTGTTACTTCAAAATTGCTGTTCAATTTATTTAATTAAATGGAAATACATTTCTTCGCAGCTACTTTGAAATGATAGTGTCCTTTTGTATACTTCGTGCCCAAAAAGTATTCAGTTTGTCGCCTGAACTATTGCAACCACTTTTAGCATCGATTGAATTAGGTTTATTTTCGTTTGGTCATGAAGTGTCTATGTTGTGTTGCAACATAATTCAGGTTTTAACGCGACGAATTCTTCAGAATATTTTAAACGGCCACCCGCAGAGTCAAATAATGGCACCGTTTTTAAATGTAAGTTATTCTTTGAATTAATGCTACGATTAAACCTCATATCATTTTATTCCAATTAATGTTTCTGTTTCAGTCGTTAATCACTGTTATTTTGACACATCAAGTTGACTCGGATTTTATATCTAACGTATGCGTACCAATTTACTCCTTGATACGTTGTTATCGAGACGAATATGTTCGGATTGTACAAAATATTTTATCCACCCAATCGGATCAACAAGTTGTACAAAGATTAACCAATGCTTTTGAAAAGTTGGCCCGAGATGTAGATTTAAACAGGGACCATGTTCGTGCAGATAGAAAGATGTTTAGAACTTGTTTCGATGAATTCATTTCTAATGTACAGGGTTTTTTAATGATTAAATAAAAATTAATTAAATAACAATCCATTATTGTTTTTAATTTTTCAATTAACATAGAATGAAAAATTTATATTTAATGTCGAACTTAAAAACACGGGCACTTTATAAAAGGAATTTCTTAAGCATGTAAGCTTTTTATTGACCGATTTATTACACGTTACCACTTACAGTGAGCCTAGCGAAAATCGAATAATAATAATAATAATAATAATAATAATAATAATAATAATAATAATAATAATGATAATGATAATAATAATAATAATAATAATAATGATAATAATAATAAATACAAGTTACAGCATCGATGCATGTTTTTTTTTTTTTCCCATAGCAAACGATCAAAAACGGAAACGTTTTTGCAATAGAGTTTTTAGTTACCTTACAAACAAGTACATGAACTTACATACTTGGTACAGATCAAATCATCGTTAGCCTTTCTTCGTACGCCTTTGGATGATCTTCGACATTTGACAAAATGCTTACGTTAATATTAAATTTATTTATATATTTATATAATATACTTTATCTGTATAAGGTATATATATATATAAGCAAACATGTTCTTTCGCGCTATCCCTTTCTCACTCACTCTCTCTCTCTTTCTCTCCCTCTCACGTGTTTCTCCATTCTCTCCGTTTTAATTCCTCCCTTTATCTCGATTTTTGTCTCTCTTTAATTCCGTATTTTTATTCTAATAACAACAATGATTATTAACCTTACCGACGACGTTCCTGCATTTTTATTTGCAACGCTCATATCGTCTTTACCCTCGGTCACTTTCGCCTTCTATTCTTATTAATTCGTCCATTTCACGCTTAATTTTCGATTTCTTTTTTCTTCCTTTTTTTTTTTTTTTTTTTTTTTTTTTTTT
>SMSQ01025685.1:133466-153331 GCA_019453375.1 Ctenoplectra terminalis | reverse complement strand
ATTTTTTTTTTTTTTTTTTTTTTTTTTTTTTTTTTTTTTTTTTTCTGTTTCATTTGTCTATTTCGATCGTCAGGAGTAAAAGGGCTGACGATTAATTAAATTAGATGTCGCAGGATATTAATCGGCGGCTATCGAAACTGGTAGCCAATCGATGTATAGTACGCTTTTTCCGAGACGCTTTAATAATCGAAGACTACCGAAAGTCGAAAGCTACAGAGATCATGGGACTCGAAGGCCGAGTGCGACCAGCATAGCATCTTCTCGGAGGCTTTCGCAATGACGCTCGTTACCTCGGCCAACGTGTCGGCCACTCACTTATTTTGGTTCGACTGTTGATCTATTGGCGGAGCTAAACCAACAGGCGAAGCGTTATTTAGATTCGTACCCGTTGGTCCTTTGCGCGCTAATTTCGACCTGTAACATTTGTCGAATATACTTTATCAGTGATTGTTTCTTCTCTTCAATTTGCTTTGACTTTTGCGTCGCAGCATAATTTTGTAAATAGTCTCAGAATCTTGATTTTTTCTTCATTTTTTCTTTGTATATTTGCCAGATTATCAAGATCTTTTAATTTCAATATGAACCGTGATCGTTAACTTACCTGATTTGACCAGCAAGAAGAGGATTAATAGCGTAAAGCCAGTCATAAACCTCTTTGTCTCCTAAAGTTTGCAACAAATATCCTCGGTGCTTTGTAACGACACTGAAAAGAAAGTATTTCGATCTGAGACCTTTGTATCTGGCACGGATTACGTTCAAGAATAAGCGCTTCTACATTTGATAATTTACCTGAAAGTATTTGGTACTTTCACCATAGCTAATTGATCTTCCGAATATTCAACTTGAGCAGTAGCTAAATTAATGAGAGCTCTCTCCACTGGGTCTTTTTCTTCCCGAAAGATTAGAACATATGGTCGTCGTACAGCCTAACGAACAACAATGTTCCAAATATAAATCCAGTTTAAATGAAATACATATACTGGCCGTTCGAGAATTACATACCACCCAGCGTTTCTTCCAACCATTAGTCTTGTGTTCGAGAACATTCAGGTATCCTTTTCTAGCGATAACCGGACTGATGCGGATTTCTTCGACTTCCGGCACGTAGAGTACCAAATTCTCCTTCGACGGAGAAGACGAGCCCAACGGAGCCGGTGCGATGGTACACGTTTGATTAGCGGATTCGCTGGCCAATATGCTCTCCTGCAGTTCCTGTAGTCTAGCCCTTTCTGGTGAACTTAACCTAAGGATGCACGACTTAGACCTGGTCCATACTATTATACCAGCAGCCTGCAAGTAACACTCCAGCATCACCCTGACCGTGTGTCCAATTGTACTGGCGGTTGTCTTTGACTCGAAAGCCTCGAGTCGTTGTCTATCAATATGTTTTAGAGTAGACAGAAAGCGATTCTTAAAAGCTAATTGCGCTAAAAACGCGATTTTCCCTCAGCAAAGCTACTCGAAACTTGCGTGACAAACGATTGTTGATTGTTCTCGAAAGCGAACGTGAATTGAATTTTCATTTATGTAGATCAAATTGAGATCGTTGCAAGCTTATACATATATAATATAAAGAAGAGGCAAGTCGACCTTCAAATTGAATCGAATCCTCGCTATCTTCACTCGTCGTTATTAGGAAATATCTTTAATTTTCCTGTTCGAAGCCACTAGTATCCGATTCTTAATTTAGTACTTTCAACTAACTAGCATTGAATCGTACGTTGTGCAGATTGATAGTGAATGAAGAAAGAGAGCATCGTTTTTCTTTGAATCTCGAAAAACAAATATCTATTTTTGCCATCAAGGTAACATACGATGATGCGACGAAGCGTGGACAACCGCTACTAGCAGGAGCACTCAGGCATGCGGGGAGGGTTACCTGCTCTAAGTAATCACTAGCTCTCTCGTATACTGACTCTTGGGACGAGGACGATATCACCGAAGACATCATGGATGTCGACATATCAGCCATAGTGTCTTCTCCGGGTGAAACGTCGGACAATAGAATAGGTTCTTTGCTTGGAATTCGACCTTGGATAAGTTTAATATACTTGGTTGCAAGTTCTCTTTCTTTCTCGGTCATCTCCCAAGGCTCGTAAACGTCTTTACTCGTTGAACGCTTCAATTTCACCGGGCTAGCGTGCGGCTCGTTGGTCGCCTTTGCCATCATATTGCAAACCTCCTGTATTAAACAAATAACAGACGTACTCCATTTATTTGATTTTTAATGCTATTTAAATACTTGTACAATTACGAGATATAAAACGATTTTACCTTTTCGCTCTTTGTGAAATCGTGCGAGATCTTATTGCAGAATGAAACTTTGTCGATGCCGAGCTTCTCTCGCAGCAACAACGTGTGTCTCACTCTTTCTACTTCCTCTAATCTGGTCAATTTTTCCAGCTCCCATTGATGATCGAATATCAAGCTGTCTCCTCGAGGTCTCCATCCGTGAAGATTCTCTTCTCCTCTAACGTATGTGGAGCTTGTATCCAATACGCGACGTTGTCGCCTCTGAACGCCTGTAAAACAATTGCAAAGGTGGGGTAGGTACTGAATGAATAAAAAGTGAAATGTCAGAAAGTATAAATATGTTTTAATTTTCTTAAAACAAACACGATCATTTTAAAACGTAACGAAGAAAATTGCCAATTCGTTGATACCATGATATAATAGTCATCGCTAATATCATAGCCTATTTTATCAAGCACTTGCGTAACGTAGCATTATTTGAATACAATGTATTCTATAAGCGACAATGTATGCGACTATTATATCGACAGGGAGGGAAAGGATCAAGAGGGGTCTACGCTAAGGGTAGCAAGACAAACCTGGGCTACCTGCTTCCGAAGAACGACGCAGGACCAGCTCGTAAACACCACTGAGTCTGTTTGCTTCCTGATTGCGGTAGCTTCCGCTGAACAGATGCTTCAGAGAACGCGGTCCTACTCTCGCGTCTCTGCCATAAATGATCATGCTGAGGTCTTTAGTGATGATTGCTGGTCTTCCACAATTTTCCAGCTAAAAGAAATCACAATGATAGTCAGTGAACGACTGTTCTCTTACGAAACTGCTAGAATCAACAGCTAGTATCCGAACGAGGAATAAACGTACTTCAAGGTATGCAGAAATGGTCATGAAGATTTGTTCTCCGTACGCTGTGACTCTATTGAGTAAGGCCGAATTGTGAAGAGAGCTGTCCCATGCCGCCTCGAATCTGAACATGCACCTATCATCGCCAGGTACTTCTAGATATTCTCCAGGGAAAAGACCCAATGAGAGGACCGACGAATCGTTGTCCTCTCCCTCTGGCTCCGGCGTGTTTCTGATGCGACCGACGACTAACTCTCTCACGTCCTTCCATCGCAGTTCGGATGCTGGCTCGTGAACGATCGTGATTCGAATACGACGCTGAATTCCTTGATGAAGCAGAAACAGTCCGCGACATGGTAGATCGTCGCTGTGGTCCACCACAGACGGCACGTATTCGCCGTTCGGCGCCAATTCGCAAATCTCGAACCAAACTAACACGTCATACTTCGCGTGTACGTGCGACGTGCTCGGCGACGGTAAAACGCTACCGAATTTCGGGGAGCGTACGGGTTGGCTGATCGGTATGGATGGCGGAAGCATTCTCTTGGGTGGCTGTCTCACGCTGTTGAATGAAACGCGAACGAGTTTATTTCTGATTCGATTCATAAGGATGTGGAATCGAGACGATTCCATATTAATTGATTAATAGAAAAGAAAAACAATAGTAATTATTTGACGCTTACTATTCCAGTTTAGCATCTTTATGCAGAGGGTGTTGCTGGTAATGTCCAAAAACTTCGAAGACGATCGGTTGAGTTTTCAGATACTCCAAGAACGATTTCGTCACTGTAACCGTGATCTAAATACACGACGTTAAAAAGAAAAAAGAAAGGAAGACAATTGGCGATTTAAATAAATCCTATACAAATTATTTTTCAACGCGGATCGTTAACTCACATTCTGAACGTGATAAAATCCAGGAGGATTTCCTTTTCCCGTATTTTTGACCGGTTCGGTTGAAAACGCCTCATCGTGACGATGCAAGAAACTGTACGCAATGTATTACAATTATTCATCGATTAATTGTTACGTAGTTTCTTTTACTGGAAGTATTCTCTCGAGCGTATCGTGAAATTAAACGTACTTAAATTGGCAGAATATGTCCGCGTATTCGGTACAAATGCCCAGCGCTTGAAGCACGGTCACTCTGAATGTGAATTCAGAACCGAGTTGCAGGTGATCCGGAAGATCCTCTTCCTTCATGTCGCTGGAAACCGAGCTATCGCCTCTACCACTGTCCGCGTCACCGATATCGTCCTCCTCTTTCGCGTCCTTTTGCTCGTTGTGGCCCTCCACGACGCGTTCCTCGTGCAACAGTATCTGTCGATTCTTCTCGAGGGTTTGAGTCAACAAGGTGTTGCGTTTATTCTGCTTATGATTGCCAAACAGGTCATCCTCGAAGGAAATTCTAGCTGACTGTCTGACGCCGCTTGAGTATTCGCTGTTTTCCTCTTCTGGAACAAGGGTTCGTTACGAAAGTCCTACGCCGGAATCTTTTCTTCGAGAAATTTAACACGTTCCGAGTAGCTGACGTGATTTAATCATTTATCATAGAATTTTAAAAATTGGTAAAATAATAATAATAAATAATAATAAAATAAAATAATAATAAAATATATAATAATAATAAAAAATAACGCTTCCTTAACTTGGTCTAATCAATCACGTAACAAGTGTTTCGCCACTCCAGGAATTGAGGATTAGATAAATTCAAGGTAAGATTTAACAGAAGAAGACACACAGACACTGATTACGTACCAACAACGGCTTGCACAGCCACGCGCAAGTAGCCTTTCACGTCTCCCTTTTCGTTCACTATCGCTACTTTGTGGATTAACGGTACGGGGTACATAAGATTACTTAGGTACACAAAGGACCTACGGAAACAAACAGGAACCTTGTAAATTTGTTAGTCCGACTTTAACACGTTCAGAAAGTTCGAATAATACTTTTGTAACGATTCATGTAAAGGACACGGATAAAGTTTTATGATATAAAAATATATAGTATATGATGCGGGTAATGAAAATTCAAAAGTCATTATTTGATACCAGAAATATTAATAAATGTATCGCAGAAATTGATATTAAGTTAATTGATATAAAAGTACTAGAAATGTTCGTTTTTAAATCGGTTAAAAAAAATTCTTCTCTCAAGGAACTGTTAGAAACTTACAAAGAATAGTTTATAGTTCAGTTTGGAAATAGCTAATTGAAAAAAAAAAAATTCGCACGTACCTGCCAACCATTCGGAACCATGGGAAACGGTCGTAGAACGGATCACCTCCGGTGATAGATTCCATATTGAAATCCGGAGATGTTGGAGATAGTTCAGCCTCGTTGTGGTACATTTCTCGCATTAATTCGAGTCTTTGTCTGCGCAAAAAACGAAACGTCCAATCTCTATGTTAATCCATTCGATTCTTTTTAACCATTGATAAAGACGTAATCGAACATTGTCGAGAAGCACAGTGAAGGACACTCGGTACACAAGACATTCACATTATTAAAACATCGTGTGCGTGATATGTGTTCGAATGTATCCAAAAATCGTATAACAATCATTGGAGATGTTTAAATAAAGGGACACGCATAAAAATATCCGTCTTTTCTCTTTTTTCTTTTCTTTTTTTTTTTTTTTTTTAATAATACCGTAAAAATACAGCATTGTAATAATTTTTTTATTTGATCGATTTGAAAAATAAAGTTGAAACTTCAAGGACAACATTTTTACAAATTTCTGCTGTCCCTGTATTTTCGTACGAAACAGAAAAGCTACAGCACAGTGTTATAGAGCGTCTAAACTGTAAAAGTACGTGTTCGAACAGCTATAATTTGCTACGTGATTTCTGTTATACTTGTTTGATTATCGTATTTCGTGTAAATTCGTAGTGACACGTGCACGATGAAGTCACGAAGCGAGAATGTGAGAAAACTTCAGCCGCAAGGAGCGCACGTGTTCAGCGAGACACAATTGAAACGTGTACAGGAGTTAAACCCTTCGACTAATTTTCAACCCATTTACTTCTAATCATTTCCATCTTTTTCAACTAACATACATACTATACAAACTATTTTTTCCAATTTCATTAAATATATTACAAGAAATGCACCAATGTCACACCCTTGACTATCTTTTCTTTTTTTTTTTATTAAACTAAAAAATGTTCCTTGCTACAATTTTTCACTTGGATTCGAAGCTTTGGCATTAAAAAATCAATTCTAACTTCGTTCAAAAAGTTATAAAGAAAAAGTGAATTAAGGATTGACGTTGGCGCACTTCCTCTAACAATAAAACAAAAAAGCTTCAAACAATCTAAGAGAAAAGAAAAAAAAATAATTCATACAATTCCTTCACTCTAAGTTTCTGATAAATAGAAGGGTTAATTCCGCTCCGATCATCAATGCCAAAAAGACTAAACACGCTCGGCCATGCAGAGATTCTTGATCGACATACATCCCGTTGAACCCAGCACAGTTGCAAAGCAAAATATATTTCATTGGGAGAAGAGAAAGAAAGTTTGTTGAAACCGAGAGATAGTGTACCGAGACAGCGGAGATACGGTGATAAGACCAGATTAAGATCAATATTTTACGCATATCCGTATACAAAAGACTTGACAGAAAGAGAGAGGATGGGCGTGAAGCGTGTGACGATAAAGAGGAAAGAGTCTCACGCGTTCGAGCACCAACCTCGAAGGCAAAAGATTTGCGAGCGAGAACTTCGGATTAGAGTAGGCGGTTAGACATTGGAAAATATCCTCTTTGGCCTCCGGAGTGCTGGGGCTCGAGTCCTCGTTGTACACGTGTCGCATCAACTCCAAGCGCTGTCTACAAGTCAACACGTATTACTTGCGTGAGTGTCCCTGTGCGTCTTTAACCAAGCACGCGTCTGATTAAAAGCAGTGATATATCACAATCCGCAATTTCGTACTTTTAACGGTCTTTCAATAGAGCTTTCATTATTTATTTATTTATTTATTTATTTTTTCTTTTTTTCGGTCACACGATTTAAAGCGCATCAAATATCTGATCGTAAAAAGGAGAATAAAGAAAAACGGATAAACGAGCCAGTTTTATTTTTATCGCATTTAGTACTGATATTAATAAAAAAAAAAAAAGAATGAGATTACGAAGCTAAATAAATGGAAAACAACTATTATATTTTGGTTCCTGAAGTCTCGTTTTATTCGAGAGATATGTATTGGAGTTTGGAACAAGTTACGTGACTCACCCTGTATACAGGGCGTTCACGTTATTACTATCCAGATTTTTTTCTCACGAATGGTGAGTATACGGAAAAAAGTTTTACGCATTTTATTTTATAATCAACGGAATAGTATATGTCAGTTTTTTTATGTTTGTAACGTTTTTTTTTGAAAAAATGAAAGCGATCTTTAATTCTTTCCGTATACTTACCATTAATGAGACAAACGTTGACTAGCAACAACGCCAACACCCTGTATATATGTATAACCGTGAAACGATAATGTGAAACATGTTTGCGAGAAATAATATATGCTCGTAACAAACCTGAGTTTATCGAGTGTCCAGTAATGTGTCGCGCCGTTCTTCGTGTCTTGTACTTCTACAGCGACTATCGTACGTGGGAATGGTCTTTCTTCTTCTTCTTCGTCCTCTACGACGGGCAAGAGATCCGGAGGAAGCGGTGAGTAAAGCGTATCGGTGAGCAAAGTAAACTGGAATTGCACCTACAAAGGATACAACACGATATTTCAAGTGAATGGTTAGAGAAATTTTGGTCACCTGAAATAAATCGTAAAAATGTGCTGACATAAAAAAATCAAAGTGATCGATGAAATAATAAATTATAAAAACCATCGTTATACATGAAACAAGCGGATGGAATCGATTAAAGGAAACGTCGGTTTAAAATTAGATCAACGAAGGATGAAGGAACATAGAGCGATTACTTTCGAGTGTAAAGTACTTGATTGATTCATAGAACGTCAAAAAGGGGGTACGCAAAAGTGCTTCAAACGTTAATAAGCGGAAAAAAAATATTTCTGAGAACTTCTTGAATTCGAACGATCCAGACTTAAATTAACGGGCACGATCAATGTTCGATTAAAACAATCTATTTGGAAGAGTTTTGTTTGAAATATTTTACGATTTTTACGAAACTTATCAAGCAGATGTTGATGGATTTCTCTTAAAGGAATGAATGTCAAAAGATATGATGAAAAATATGAACGTCGATGACTCGTGAGCAAAGAAGAGCCGCATGGAAGTTTGATTCTCGTCAGTTCATCGAGGAATGAACCACGGATGTACCTTCTTTTTGAGTTCGACAGAAATAGCGTTAGCTTCTTTGAGGAATATAGCGTTGCCCCAGAGATCATCCCGAAGACTTGTGAATTGATGATATTTCCACTTGCGGAAGGCCCAAGCGGCCAGCTGGAACTCTCTCTCGGTCCAGTTGCTCTCTGCGTCAAACAAGGGGTTGACTGAAATGCAAGCCATTACCAGGCAAAACAGTCAGAGAAGCCAAGCATTTCGTGGATACCGGTTCCTTCGTTAAAAGGAGCCACTGGCGTTCTGTCCACGATCAGATGATGCATCATTTCATTTTGCGACAAGCGATCTTTCTAAAAACATACCTCGAAACTGTTAACGACACCCGATCTTTTTTTTTTTTTTAACAAAGGGAGGGGAAAAAAATAATGTTTCCAAGAGCAACGAAGTGGAAAAGAAATATAGTGATGTCATACCGGTTAACTACATGCGTGCATCGCAAGTTAATTAAAAGATAAAAATCAAACAATAAATGTACATTCAGAAAATATGTTATTAACAATTCGTTACGTACCACCATCTGATCGTCTCATACAGATCCGTACAATGATAGAATTTGTAATGGAACGAAACTGAAATTATGGCGGGGTCTTCCCTTCGCTTACATCTCTCTGAAGAGGTTTGTGATAAATAATTTAAATAAACTCATTACAAATTCGAAGCTTTTAACGAAAGAGATAGGACGATCTATAATATTATCGTAGCTCGTTCGTACGTAGAGTCGTATGAAACATTCCACACAGAAGATCAATGCCTTAACATTACGTTTCAAGGCATAACTGTCGATCTCACATTACTCTGCTTACGTGAGTTTTAATAATCGTAAAAAATTATATATATGCTATTTGTCATAACTTCAAAAACCATTCAATATGCGTACTCACCGAAGATATCCTCCTCGATGTTGTTGAAGTCTTCAGGCGTGTAACTACTGTACATCGACATCGTCATGCTTTGCTCTTCGACTTGTCTTTGCAGTGCGTCTATACGGGCCTCGTAGCTCTGCACAATAATTAAGATCATCATGTTTGAATCCTTACATCGAGTATTCGCTAATTTATAGAATGTTACATGGTATCCACCTTTCTTTGCTCCTCGAACAACTGATCTGCCTCTTCTTTCTCTTTACGGAACTGTTCCTCCAGAACCATTAATCTTTTCTCCATCTCAGCCTTTAGGTCGATTCCTTGCTTCTCCAGCAACTCGATCTGTGCGAAGTTCCAGTCGACTGTTTCTCCGTTTCCAGGAGTTTCCGCAGGAGATCCTTTCTCTCTTCGTTCGCGGACTGCAACGAATTATTTATCGTTTCTTTCAAAGTCTATTATCCAATTATTGATTAAGCGTAGAACAAACTCTCACCTTGATCAGGATGATTGAATCTGAACACATGATTCTTTCCTAAAATAACGCGAGATCCGGTCTTCAGAACGACAGGTTCAGTGATCTCGCGTCCGTTCACATAAATTAAAGCGTCCTTTTTCGGCATCAGGGTGATGATACCCTCATGGTTCTCGAAGACGCAGTGCTCGCTCAGTATATGAGGGCCACACAGCTGAATGTCTTGCGGTATGTTAGCTTCAGCGCTACCGATACGCGTGAAACCGTCCTTGATGTAGTAAATTAAACACTCGGACATCAAGGGATCTTCGTTCAGATTCACCAAGTGAGGAGTCTTCTTTGGCGAGAACACACCAACTGTGACACCATCCTCTTTCACGGCAACTCCCATTTCGGCGAACACCGCCTCGCGTTGCAAACGAATAATCTCGGTTCGTTTCAACTTCTCTTCCCATGTTTCGTTCAATTCTGAAAAATAAGTAACATTTTTTTCACTTTTAATTTCTTTCTTCTAATCATTTCAGAAAGATATTTCTCCGATTATATTTTTTTATCGCCTCTATTAATGTTCCTATCTACATGTGCTATCGCTTCCTCGGCAAAAATTTAATAAACCGGGGATTGAATAAAATTTTGTTGCAATAAACGAAGTTCTGATAAATGGAATTTATCGTATAATGTTTTGCAATTCTATGATATTAATTTATTAAACAATTTATTATATAAGTACCAGCTATTAGTTTCTCCGAAGCTTGCAACTGATCCACTGCTTCCTCGGCAATAGTCGATGTCGTGTGAGACGGGAGTCTGGATCGGGTTTCCTTCACATCGTCCTCGCGTTTGGTTGCTCGAACAATCTCGTCTCCTGTGGGACAAATAGAATCTAATAAGAATACGGAAAGTACAAGTGTAGAATTCAGAATGGCGAGACAGCCAGGGCTGTAACACGTGTCTCGGAAACATCGAAAGCCATAACTAAAGCAGTGGCGTAAGTGAAAGAGAAAACTTTTCGAGGATCTGGCCCGTGACCCGTATGGCAACGAAAAAATATTGTTCATTTGAGAAAAAAGAAGGTGGAACACGTAGTTTGAACTTTTTTTTTTCGCTTCGGGAAGTCAGGAAACGACATAAAAGCTGTTACTGGTATCTTATTGCACAACTTTGAAGGAAACTTGTTTGAAAATAAATTGTACTAGACATCGCAAATCTCATTTTCTTTATCTTTTCTTTTTCTTTTTTTTTTTCTTTTAAGCACAGAGGGATTCGATTTTGTAAAAAAAAATCAAAAATTCATTTTCTTGTCAGTTCACTTTTCGGCTAACGCATGAAATAAAGTATCGCTATATAAAAGTAAAAAAAACTTGGGATAAAATTGAAACATGAAACGTCTAATGATAAAAGTTGAGATATTAAAGTCGTCGTAAAGATAAATGTACTTTGCAAATATAAATTTCACAAGTGTCTGCGGATGAGTATAATGTTTCAATAACATATGCACTATTAAAACGACAAATACAAACGAAGATCTGTATATTTATGCAAATCAAGCGCAGCGCTCAGTCAAATATTGCTATTCAACTACGATGTTGATTAAACTTGGTCGATTTAAGTCTAACGAATGGTGCTCGTGTTACTGCGTCCGAGATGCGTTCCAATTGTCCATTGTCGAGTGCCATGCAATATCTTTAGGCTAGTTCGGGAACAAAGTGATGGGTCTAAGTGGATAATAAGCGAGGCATATTACACGTGTTTACTGGAGAGCAATTCTGACACAACGGAAAACTATAAAGCCTGAATTAATACGTGGACGCACGGCGCGGAACGAACTATTTACGCGTGCAGATCGTTCGAAGATTCTCTCGAGATGCTAACAAGATTTCTCTGAATAATTATACAGGATGTATCAAAATGATTGGGTAAAAATTTGAATGTATATTCTATCGTGTATCTCGTACCAAAAATTTTGCCCAACCTTTTCAATGTACCTCGATAATAAACTGATCTCGATCAAGTTGTTCGCCTTCCAAAAGTTACATTTCACGGAACGTTCTTTTTTTTCTTCTTATAATTTGAAATCGTAAGGGCAATGGAACTTTTCTCGAATTAACTTTCGATCAAGAACGTGTTTTCTGTAACTCCGGACTGTGATACGTTTTTGATAAAAAATGACAATATCGTATCGAACGATAATTATAAGGAGGACCAAGTTTTCAATAAATTATTCTCGTGTCTTCATTTTCTGTTCAAAGGAAGATAGGACCAAAATATTTATTTATTGCTATTCGACGTGTTCTTCATCTGCTTTACGTTTTTTCTTTTTCTTTTTTGTTTCTTTTTGAATTTAATGAGAAACGTCACGTTCAACGCTAAAAGCCGCTAATTATGCCGCCTACGAGAGACAAGGAACAATGATAAATTATTGAGGCGCTGTTTATCGCAAGACTGAATACATGTGTCAAAGGAAAAACAGAATGCGATTCGCGAAGCAGATATAAAGAGAATCTTGTCGGAAATCGACAAACACAGAGAGATAAAGATAGATAGAAAGGTAGAAAGATGACACGCATTATGCACTTGGCCGTGAATCAAGCGGACGTTCAAAGAACAGGCGGAAAAGAGTGATCGATTGCCTGGTTTTTATAAGACTTTTCGCTGTGTGGATTGTCAGTGATTTTACTTACTAGATTCTTTCTTTTCATATGTGACTTTGCCATCTGGCCCTACGTCAAGCACAGGGGAAACAAAGAAAAAAAAAAGATGTACTATGTAAATGATGGCTTGCCTACCGCGCGCTACTTGCTTACAATTTTCTTTTCCCTTTATATTTTCTCTTCACCTCTTTTTTTTTCTTTTCTTTTTTTATTAATCATCCTTTGTCCTTTCATTCGGGCGCGTATCTTACGGGAGTATTTTCATTTCTCCCTTTTTCACCCGAACAAATACGTTAAAAGGTGTGCAACAGCGCAAACAATTGTTTCTTCGACCATTGTTTTATTAAGTTACAAGAGTTCTTTCTTTTTTTTTATTTTCTTTCAACTTGAGAAACTTTAACGATGAAGTAAAAGTTATTTATTTAACAAATTTTTTTACAGTTTATATTGACCAGTATTCAAACATTACTTTTTTTTTTTTTTTTTAATATTTCTTCCCCTTTTCATAAGAGAGAAATATGTAGGTAATATCTTCGTTACAAAAATGTTAGAAAATGTAAGGGATCAACTCTGACTAATTATCAGGCACATGCAAATATCCTTAAATTATTAGAAAATTATTAGAGTTTAATTTTGGTTACTATTATTAATAAATCTTGATAAAATTCGTTTAAAGCATCATTTGCACATGCCTGTCGTAGAATCACGCGTATACTCACGCGCATACAGAAAAACAGAGGGTCGCCCTCTGAAATTCAAGCCCTGTCGCATGAAGGAAAACCGACTCACCTTCTTGCACGTCAATACCCTCTTGTTTCAGCAACTCCCGCAATTTCTGTATCTCTTCTTTGAGTTCTCTGATAAGTTTCGCGTTCGCGTCTTCGTTAACGACAGCCTTGCAAACTATCTGTTTCGCTCTGTCTGCGTATCTGTTGTTTTCCAAAATACAAATAAAAGAAATAAAATAATTACACAAAAATACACAAAAATACACAAAAAATATATATAATGGTAAAAAAAAATAGTTTCTGTTTAAAGAAAAAATATGTAACTTAATCTCAACATTGCTCTATTTTTTCATTTATCACAAAGGTGATTCTTGTGCAATGATTAATTACTAAGAACGAAAGAATTTATTTGCAACTCATGGAAATTTTAGTCCCAACAAGTTCACAGAACTTTGAATTATAGGGAAGAGCTACGATTTTATTATGCTTGAATGGATCATCGTGCGAGTTTCTAAGAGAACTCGAATACCGCAGAGAAGCCATTTAATAAATGCGAGAAAAGAAGAGTAAAATTACAAGTGTAACGAATAACTATACCGTAAGGTGGAAAGGGTTTCATCGTAATTGATGTCTGCTGGACTCACTGCCGCAATCATCGCTGTTTTAGAGTTACCTCCAAGGTTCTCCCGCAGTAGCCACGTTAGAACTGAGTCTCTGTACGGAATGAAATCAGCCTTCTTCTTCTTCTTAGTCGCCTAAATGGACGAAACAAGGACAGATCCCATTTACTTTCAGCACCTTGTTCTTTTCTTCTTCTTTTTTTTACACGAAAAATTAATAAAGCTAATTATTTCAATGCATGTAAAAAAAAATAGATAAATTGTTATCACAGAGTTATTGCTGTTGAATGAAGAAAATAGAATAAAAGAAAAAAAAAAATCACGGATACGTGAACTTACCGCCTAAGAATCCATGGCAAAACGGTTGCAGAATAGACAGAAAACACGGATTTCGTGAACGTAAAGTTTAGACAATATCTGGACAACTTTGAAAGGTTAAAATTGTGCAACTTTGATATCGTGTAAGGTATTATATCTAACATTAGCACGAAGGTTTGTTGATCACGCGAATATTTCGTACAGCACTCCAGTCTCCACACTTTCGGAGTATATTTATTTTTTTAGCGCAACTTATAGAGCTAGCAACANAAAAAAAAAAATCACGGATACGTGAACTTACCGCCTAAGAATCCATGGCAAAACGGTTGCAGAATAGACAGAAAACACGGATTTCGTGAACGTAAAGTTTAGACAATATCTGGACAACTTTGAAAGGTTAAAATTGTGCAACTTTGATATCGTGTAAGGTATTATATCTAACATTAGCACGAAGGTTTGTTGATCACGCGAATATTTCGTACAGCACTCCAGTCTCCACACTTTCGGAGTATATTTATTTTTTTAGCGCAACTTATAGAGCTAGCAACAAAAGCAATTTTATTCTGATGTTATTGATTCGTTGTGAAAAAAAAAAAGATACATGAATTTTAAATCGTGTAAATAGGAAGTGTTACTGTGTTTTGTTTTATTCTAATATCTCGTGTGCAGTGGCTACAAAAAGTATTCATACCGATTAATTAAGTCCGAGTATACTAAATTTCCTATTATTTAATAACACCTTCGGGTGATTACAAAAATTTACCACAACGAAAATAAAATGTTGAACCAGATGAAACTGTGTCTCGATGGAAAATACGAGCAAGCGCAAATTATTTTTGTAGCCACTGTAGATAAATAAATTTGCTTACGATTTCAGCCAGGGCACTGATGACCTTTCCAAGAGTCGTCAAACTCTTATTGATATTGGCACCTTCTTTTAACCTGGTGCCCTTAGCACCGGTAGAATCGGCTCTTTCGGAACCTGCCAAATCGACCAGGGAGATTTTGCTGACTTTCTCTGTCACTAATCCGGTCGCGGAGTCCTGTTTTTGTTGCGTAAAGAATATCGTGAACACGGCATGAGATCTGCTAGATGTCTCGTTCATATTGGTAGCTGCTACCGTTCTGAAATGGAAATAAAAATGATTTAATCGAACAATAAGATTTTTAATAGCTACAGTGTTACGTGTATCATTCATCCAGAAGAATAATGGGACGGATAAAAAATTAATCCTACGATTTAACTTCTACTAATAAATAAATATATTTCTTAAAGAACGTATAGAGGTTTCAAATTTTTTTTTTAACAACGTAACAAAAAATTACAAATTTTACAAATTACAATTTTTTGGTTCTATAACTTTTCCTTCAGATGAGCGATATATTTTACGAAATATCAATTAATAGGGTGAATTATAAAAATAGGTATCTTGGTAATTTTTTTTTTTTTATTCATATAACTACCTTGCTTTATTACCCTCGTCGATAAGATCGTGAATATCTTGGTAAGACATCACAGCCAGTTTCGACAGGTCCTCGACGTATGGTCCAAGTAGAGGGTGTTCTCGTACGCGGAGATTCCCTTTGTTCTTAGGGTTTAAGAGATCCCGCACCCTTTCGCAGTATATCTCCATATAACTAACTTCCACCGAATACTTGAGGCACTCGTTTGAATTGCGACTGATTTTTCTAAAGAGGTCCTTGCAAATTTGAGGTATTATTCCCTCTTGACCCTCTTCTTGTTTGCCCATCATGGTGTACGATTTACCGGCACCGGTTTGACCGTACGCGAATATACAGACATTGTAACCTACGTGCACACGAAAACAGATTTTTATAGTATACAAAACTATTGTTTAAAATTACAAAACGAAACAGAAATATATCTTCCTTAATTTATATAAATTTCTTTTTTTAAATAGACTTTATCAAAGACTGAAATATACTCTCGCGAAGATTACATTTTGTTACAAATCATAGTGTCTTTCAAGAAGGAGAAAACTTTTGAGATTNAATATACAGACATTGTAACCTACGTGCACACGAAAACAGATTTTTATAGTATACAAAACCACTGTTGAAAATTACAAAACGAAACAGAAATATATCTTCCTTAATTTATATAAATTTCATTTTTTAAATAGACTTTATCAAAGACTGAAATATACTCTCGCGAAGATTACATTTTGTTACAAATCATAGTGTCTTTCAAGAAGGAGAAAACTTTTGAGATTTATTGTTTGTTACCAAAGTTCTCACTTAAAGTTGCTTTGATCTGGAAGTTTGAGGTTTTCTATATTTAAAGCAGGATATTCTTATCCATATTCGGTCACAAAATTTGAGATCTTTTCAATTTCGTTTCAATTATTCAGAACAATGAACAACGGTGGAATAACATGAAACTTTTATACGATAGTGTATCTCTACGTCTCGTGAATATGTGTCAAGTATGAGAATTCGAACGGCCAATTCCTCTCCGAGTGGTATGCGAACACACGTATCAGTTCCTTGACGTAAATTCCGCGGTATACGAGAATTCGGATACACGGTGTCTAAAGTATTTGAGAAATTGTGCGATCAATCTCTGTAGAGGTTCGAAAATCTTCCATTCTCTGCTCGGGTCCTACCTTCGAAAGCGTGTTGCAGCATCTCTTCCCCGATATCCTTGTAGACCATTAGTTGCGAAGAATAATTTGTGTCGTTTGGCTGTAACAGAGAAAATGGCCCATTTTTTATACTTTCTTGTTATCTGTTTCCGATACCGGTTTTACGGTAGTGCAATAAATTGCTGGACGCGCTTTTAACATCAATCTCTATTGACTTCTATGGTTCTAACTTTGTTAAATAATTCATTGGACTGCTAAATGGTAATTAAAGATTCATTTGAGATAAACGATAAGTGGTATCGATTAACGATTCATTTGTCTTGAAACTCTTAAGACACCCCTTGTTTCGGATGTAACTAATTTCTCGCGTGGATAATGAAACTCGGAATGTATTTGCTCTTCGTTGAAATTGTTCGTTAAATTAGTGTTATTATTTGTCGATTAAAACGTTGATTAAAACGTTGATTAAAAATAACATTTCTTCGTACCTTTCAATGATTAGATTTAAATCGGGTATAATAATTATCCCAAAACTTTTCAGTGAGAATGTATCCGAGATGAAAAGGGTACAAAAACTTAACACCCAACGATACGTGACGCTTTAATGGCAAGTGTTATCGATCAGCGAGCTTTAAGCAACGCGAAAGACAATCGATCTCCTTAATTATAAACCAATGGCTATTTTATTTTTAACGCGATCGCTTTTCACAGCGGCAGAATAAAAAGAATGCTAATACGAATGATCGATTCTTTTTTTCTTTTCGTCTGATATCGAATGAAAAGACGGATTTAATTATCTGAGATGGATAAAGGTACTCACGTCCATGGAAAAATAGGAATAATCGTAGTTGAAGCTCTTGACCGCATCTTTGGTGCCCGGTGGTGCTTTGGGGTTCAATATTGCTGTAACACGCAAGGGAGAAATTCAATAAATCAAAAGTAGAAATGATAAGCGATGTAAGTTTCATTACTGTACTTCATTCCGAGATTTATATTTATTATTCGAATTATGCGTTCGATTGCTCGTAAGGAGTTGCAATGGTAAAACTTCTAATTAAAAAAAAAAAAAGAAAAGAAATAGTAACCGAGCCACGAACACGAAGAAAGAAAATACAAGAAGTTGAAGTGAACGTCAGCTTGAAATTGTGATAATGCACGGAAATTAATTATACTTACAAGTGGTACTGCCGGTCATTTCGATGATGCATTGTGCCTCGCGGGAGATCTCTCGATTGTTGAAGGGCCGTACCCTCACCGCCACCTTTACCGACGACATTTTCCTTCTGTTTTTAATTCAGCGTCGGATCACGACGGCGGCGGTGCTGGCGATTGACTTTTTCTTCGTTTCTCTATGGAAAAAAAGGAGACATCTCGTTAGCGGGACTCGTAACGCGGAAGAAAAGGACACGATCGTGTGGTCCCATTCACTACGGACCACACGCTGAATTCGTAACAATAGCACATTCTTTTCATGAGTTTATTTAACGATAGGACCGCTGAATAATTTAGCACTAGGAATAACGGTTGGAAATAAATAGAAAATAAATTATACGAGTTACAATTTTATCCCCTGTAACTCATCTGAGAATTTATTTCAGGAACACTGGGATGAAAAAGTACATCCGTTTTTTTCATTTCCGTTCTTCATCGTCGCGCTCTTCTTCGACCATTTGTCATAAAATATTTTGCAGTTTAAAAATAGTGACAGGGTACACCGAATTTGATCGGTGCGACGTAACGAGATAAATAAATTATGGTTTCATTCAAGACGAATAAAATATTTCGCGCGATCAAATTTCTCGCCCAAGAGTGATCATATTGAGTTACGAAAGTCGAAACGAACCTTCAAATATTAACCAAGCTCTGGCAAGGAGAAGTATAATACACGTATCGACGTCGAAAGAGTTTGATCGAGTTTATAATGGCATATTTAATCAGACGTTAATCGAATCTCGGCACCGTAAGTTCCATGGCGTCGTCAATTACCCACCAATAAGAGTAATTGATGCATGGTGGATGGTGTCGAAAATCGATACTCCTTCACAAAAGGTTCGTCGATCGATGGATAATTATCTCCGTGCTCGTAGAACAATTGGAAAACGAGCCAATAAACACTGAACGAATCAATGCACAAATAAAAGCTGCGCAGGGATTATCGTCCATCCACGAATCCGATTAATTTTTATGATCGTTGGAATTGAACGGTTCACTGAGAATTCTCGACTAGTGACAGAGAACGAAGTTCAAAGATCTCGGTTAAAATAGAAATAAGAAAAAAGAAATCTAAGATTTCACGGTTTAATAGATCTGATAATTTTCTATGTCGATGTCTGACGTTACATTGACTTATACTACTGCGATCGCTGTGCCGATTTTAGTGCACACCACTTGCATTTTCGTATATTTTATATTTTTAATATACTGGAAATACTGCAAATATCTTTTTTATTCGATTCTTAAAATAGAAGAAACGTTGAAGCAATGCAAAATAATTTTTGTACGGGAGTATTCGCATTTGATTTTTAACAAATTAATTTTCAATTTCAACCATTGGCAATATTAAGATATAATCGTGCGGTATGACTACTTCCATGGGATAATTATATTATAAACTTGTTTATCCACAGAATTGTGCAACAATCGATAATTTAATTAAACGCGTTCGTTCATTTCATTAAATTAACAATACGAACGATAATCCTGAAAGTAATCACGTTTATCAGTCCGTGTAATAAAGATTATCCGAATGCGTTCGAAACCATTCGATTCACCTGCGAAAGCATATTTTTAGACCCCGTATACATAAACTATTGGTCCTACAGTGTCTAGTCAATATCTGACCCGTTCCACCGTGAGCTTATCGACGTTCTCTCGCGTTCTCGTCTGTTCGGCTGCATAGAAAGAGTGCATATTAAATGTAAATTAGTTCTCGAGATCATTACGATCTACGCGACCGATAAATTTATCTCAGAGATTGAATTTCCATGAAAATCAAGCAGGCGCATAAATTATCAAGCACACAATCGCAAGTCGTATCTATAATCATGTTATTAAAATTAAATTTCAAGCGTGGTAACGATTACTATCGCTAATATACCACGATTAAGTCCTTGTAATAATTATTTGCATGAAATTTAGGGTCTCAAGTGCGAATAAATCTCTAATCGCAAAATCGCAAAGAAAAAAAAAAAAAAAA
>SMSQ01025685.1:93550-129141 GCA_019453375.1 Ctenoplectra terminalis | reverse complement strand
GCGGTCCCGACATATTCAACGCCAACCATCCTTCAAGCGCGTCAATAATAATTCAACGCGCTGCATCGATATTTAATGCATACGATTAAGTATCGATGTCTATCCACCGTTCGATTCGAGCGCACAGTTTCTAGATTCATCGCACCGCGTAGCATACCTACAGGAGCACAGGTTTAAACGTATAAAACGTTCATACTACTGAAGCGTATATCGTGCGCGGTGTATACAAAATGTCGTCGAAAGACCCTTTGAAAAAGCTCGTTCAACTGAAACTAACTACGATCCTCGCTTTATTAACAAATATGAAAAATTCTCCGCGTATATTACCAATGTACAAGCGAATACATCATTGGCGCGGTATTAATCGATACGGTTCGAGAGTATCGCGAAAACTGAGACGGGCGTAGGTAAAAGAACGTACATCGGGTATACCTTGATTTTAACGATCGATCGTCTCGAGAAATACATTTTTACGTTTCTTACCTTCGATCTACAATCTCACCAGATCGAGCAAAACTTAAACGATCGCTCGTCTTCTCGAAGAAAATCGTCGGATGTTTATCGTCGACTCGGACGGTCGGAAGAACGATGACAGTAGCCGATGGCGGACGCGACACTTGACACGAAACTTTCGAAACGGTCGGCAACGATGAAAACACTCGCGAGTCTCGCGGTCAACGATCACTATTACGTCGTCGCACTGCTTATTCTTTTGCGATCATCGAAATTCTTAATAGACACGTTCGCGGACATTATAATGCATTCGTCCACGTATCGCTCACGGCTGAGCGTGTACGCGCGCGCACCACACACACACACACGCACTCACTGTACTACCGAACCACCCTGATGCTCGAAAACGAGTCACTGCGACACCTCCGGTCGACGGTCGGTCGTCGAGTGACGGAGGACACCCGAAGCGCTTGCGCATTTACCCCCGTGGCGTCCATTAGCCGATGGCCGAGTTACCGCGTCGGCGCCATCTGACGGTCACTGGTAATTACTATACATCCCCCTCTCCTACCATTGGCGATGGGTGTCCTTTGAGCCCTTCGTGTCGCCCCGATCCTAATTCATTCTCTTTCGGCTAACTTCTTTGAATTCTGCTCATTTTTCCAGGGCAATGGCACGGATTTTAAGTCGTTCCATTTCGCGAAATTATTGTTAAGGGGAAACCGTTCGATTCGTTTCTTGGAGATATAGCAACAAATCCTGGCATTTTTAGAGACCGAACGTGCAACTGCGACTTTGTACGCTTTTCTTTTTTTTTTTCTTTTTTGGTTTATGTTTAGGGCGCGTCACACGCGATTCGGACTCGCTAGTTTTGTCGGAGATAAGAAAAAAGTTGAGTGGCGCGATGATATCTGCTTTTATACGACCTCGCTTTTTTTTTTTTTCCTTTTTCATGGATCTAACGATGCATCTGCAGAGAGTAATTGCATTCTTTTTAAGTAGAATCATGTACTGTTTTCATGCATTATATAGTTAGTTCCGTCGGGTCTTTCGTGGAAACAATTAGACAGGAATATGGCTCTTATGTGTATACGAGATTGCTAGAAATGATATTTAAAAATTCAGGCAATTTTGATAAAATTGTAAAAAGAAGATCCGTACAAAAATTCTGTTGTCTCGACTAAAAAACACTGCCACAGGAGTAATCATTTTTAAAAAAAAAAAAAAAAAAGAAAGAAATATACATCTACACTTTGCAATCTTTTTTTTTTACATCCCTTCTACACACGCCCCATTTTTGTCCATCAGGATACCTCGCAGTACGTCAAACAGCAATCGTGTGTTTTATCAAAAAGACATCTGCGCAACAGTACTAATTTAAGTTATCGATCATAGCTTTATTCGAGCCAGTATTCATTGTTACAAATTCGTCGTCCATTTTGTAAAAGAAGTTTTGTTCGGTGACGTTTATATAAGTCCCTATTGATTGGACAAACTTGTTCGCTTCTACGAGTATCCTGTTTGCCTCGTCGGTGGACCGATATTTTTTCACGATCGCCTGTACACACGGAAGGGTTCAGGATTCACTTTTCTCGTAGGCGTACTTCGGCTGTAATCGGAGTTGCTGCTGACGTAAAATTGCAATCTCCGTGCTTTAATGGAATTTATAAATTGACAACAACGCTTCGCCGACGCAACCAGTTGAAATCGATCTAGGAATTAACAAACTCGCTCGCGAGATCGGTCAAATTATCGACGGCTGTCGTAAAAAGAACCATTGAATTGATTTTACGCAACGTTCGATCGAGCCATTGTAATCGTTTTATGGGTCTCATTAAACTCAGCTTCTCTAACTTGATTTTGCACGGTAAACCGCGCGCGACTCAATCGTTGAGCATTACTACTTGATTTGAGTTAACGTTTAGACTCGGAGCTTCTTTTATTGAATTCGTGAAACAAGAAGCTCATACTTTTCCTTTTACATTCCTCTGATTCGCATAATGTAAAGCGTGTCTCTGAATTTCATCATACATCACGCGTTCCGACCCATCTAATCTATTTTCAATCACGATTTTCTTGAAAGATGAAACTTCCTGTGAAAAAATTCTATTCTACGTCTTCGACTTATTCTTTTACGCAGCGTTATCCTCTTCGCGATCGTATTATGAGTTTGGAAACATGCTGTATTTTATAAATTACTCCTCGTTGTTTGCTAATCGTGTATCCGATGCAGTAAATTCAGTAGTATAATAGTTCGCGGCAGAAAATTGTAAAACATAGACCTTTATAGGGATGGCCACTGAACGACGTCAAGAAGATGGTATCGACTATTTTCTAGAGAACGTTCTCGCTGTCCTCGTGGGAATTTTTTATTCCTTCGAGTTTATTGAGTAGTCTGACCGTAAAAGGCATCCAGATAGCCAGACCGTAAGCGTAAAACGTGAATCGAGCTCCTATCCATGCAGATGCCTTGTTTTACGAATAATTCGTACATCTTTGATCAGTATTGCGCGTAACTCGTTATTTTTACACGTCTCGATGGAACGATTCCGATCGATTATCAACGGTGACTGTAAATCTAAGTGGTCAGAAAGTAAAGTAACGATACTGCTTCGGTGGCAATAAATAGTTTAATCCCCATCGCGTCGTGGTCCTCTTGAGCTTCTGACCTTAGGAAGGTAATATTATACTTTTCATAAAAGTAGCAAAGGTCAATTATGTTTCGATGGATAAAAAAAAAATTTGCGTCATTTTCGGCAAAAATGTTTTGTCAACGCGTGAATTATCGAATCATCTTCGGAGATCTCGCGATTATCTGTTTTCGGTATCGCGTTATTCGTAAATTCGAAATGATAGAATCTAATCGTTTCTTTCGGATCGTCCACAGATTAAAATGTATCGTAGGCGATGAAACATGTATACGCGATACCTGTTCGATGCCGTTAAATATGGTCATTCCGTTCGAGTAGGTGAAAGGTTTCTGTCCGGACATTTATCACATAGAAGCCACCCCTAAAGATGTGGCAGGTATAGGGGTTGCTGAGAAGAACAAAGGTCGCACACCCACCCCTTGTTGGTAAACCTGTAATGTCTGTTTATGCAACAGCTCGTGAAAACTTATATCCACAGCAGATTGCGAAAAATTTTGTCAACATTTTGTAATGACGTTAAACTTATCATTCAATGCATTGGAATCGTTGATATCGTGGATTCGTTCGAACTTCGCGACCATTTTAATTCTGCGTTGGTTAAATTCTGTACAATTAAATTATTTTTCGATGTAGAATACGAAGCATACCAGAGTTAGGGGTTGGAAATGTCTTCGTGAAATGAAAATCTTGGCCGGATGAGTCACGCGCTTCAATGACGTTAGAGTAGACTCGTAGTCGACACACTAAACCCACGCTTTCATAAGCTGCACGTTAAATTTCTGCTCCGTTTGGGATTGAATTGATCCTTGGCCATGGTTATGTATCGCGTAGCTCTTTCAGTAACATACAGGATTCCATCTTGCTTGAGAATAATTTAAATACCAAGATTTCTGGAGTAGACACAGAGCTAGATTTTATTTTTTAGATTCTACTTAAAAAATGATAAAGACAAAAAAAATTTCTCTGTCAGACGCATCAAATCTGGATATTATTACTGACGCCAGGTCTAAATTATTCAACCGAGCATGCATAAAAATTTCCATCTAAATTGTCCTTCTGAAGCTAGAAATAGCAAAGTTCCCGTTGAAATTTATTCAACGTAATGGTAGGTTCCCCAGATAATTTTCCATAATTTGTTGCAGGGGAAAACCGTGCGTCTATTCGCACTAATTACTCGTTCCATCGCGTTACCCGAGAATGTAAGATAATCATGAACGCGAATTACTATCGAAATAAAAAGAAAAATAATAAGCCCACGGTGTCGCATATATTTTCCAATGCAATTGCCCTAATTTTTCCCTTGTATAATTCCACGCCTATCGCGGAGGACAGCTCCGGTGTAATTATGATAAATTAATCGTAAACATATCAATCCTGATTACCACTAGCATCGCGAAGGGTTCGGCTTCAAAGAATCACAGCGATGACGCACCATGTGTGAATTAATTTTAAGTGATTAAAGTAAAGCATATATCCAACGGCGCGAAATTTCATTTAGCCTCGTTCTTCTTTAAGAAAACGAAACGTGAGCCTAAAGCTGTTTCGAAATTGAAATCTTCATTCCCGAACAACTATCTAGGAATTATTTATAAATTCCGTGGTTAGCCATAAAATGTTGTTTTATTAAACCCTACTATTCGAGTATCATATGTGAACTACTATCTCGTTGAGCCAATGAAATATACCCAAAACGTGAACGTTTTCTAAAAGCGACCTAAGAGACTATCCTTCGTTTCGGTAAGTCCATAAATCGAACGTGCGTTTCTCAGCGAAGAAACCCAACGAATCCTGGTGAATTAAAATTTGTCCATATTTGGCCTAAATGGGACACACGAAACCAAAGAAATGAACTGTTATTTGACCAACGATATTCCACGAAAAAAGAAGAACTCCTTTATCAAAATAAAATAGTCAATAAAACTTAATTTCCCTTGAAAACGTGAAACGGCTGTAAGAAATTCTCAAGAGACCTATCCCCGTGCAATTTATGTCAAATTGAACGAACGTAACGCGAATTCGTGTAAAATGGTTTCGAGAAATATAATTCGAACAAAGTTAGCCGAGGCTCCTGCTGGATATGCCAAGATACGAATAAAAGAAAGGTGCGAGCGATCCGCGTTTGAAAATATTCGAAAGATTAATCCGAAGGCACCGAGGTATGCGCACATGGTCGCACGATAGGAATTCGCCCTCGAAAAATAGAGTCGAATCGAAACCGGTAGTTCAGGGTGGTAGGTGGTTGGAAGCAATATGGCGGCCCTGTTAGCCGTGTCGAGTGCGCGCGCCGATCGACATCGTGGTCCAGGGTCGTGCATGCCCACTTTCTTCGTTTATGGACCAATCGCATTGCGCCTAGAGGAGAAAATCAATAGCCGTAGAGGCAGAGATGACGTCAGCCTGCAACCCGACGATCGACCGATGCGACGCGGGCGGCGCCGGCCAATTTCTATGGAGCAATCAATAAGTAAAGATATCCACGATGTCGGCAATAGCACCTACGTATCTTTATTCCAGCCCTAAGCGAATACCTCACCGACCGCTATTGCTCGATCGAAAATTTAATCGAGTTTGTTGTAACTGCATCTCCTATTCACGAAAGCTAATTCTGGGGGCGCAATTGCTTCGAGGGTGTACTAACCGAACCGCTAACATTACCGGCGAAAATTTAGAACCTGAATCATTAATCGCGTCTGCTAATGATTTTCTATTTGAGCTCTATTTCTATTCGAAGCATTTTATTATCTTGAACTTTTTCATAAAAGGATTCCTGATCGATGAATATTTTTAATTGAAAGAATTTTTATCTTGTTTTCGCACGCTATACGATGGGTAAACATTTTACTGTTCTCAAATTAATAAAGTTAATTTTGTTTTTTGTTTTTTTGTTTTTTTTTTTGTGACGTCGCGTGGTAAATTATATGTAAAAGAATAGTAAATTCTGTGTTTCACTATTCTTTGTTGCGAATAAAAAACGAATTTATATATCCAATTTTTAATACGATTTTAAATAGGATGTTATCGATTTTAGTACAAGTATCGTTTAACAATGAATTGCATAAAGTTAATTAAACGTTGTTGAGCTACGCTTGTAGTAATGCATATTAAAATTAACAGGCGTAAATTGGCAAGTATAGAAATCAAGTTTGATGATATCTAATTAACACTCTGTCGAAATTAATATAATTGAGCACGTCGGTGCAAGGTTCATAAGAATGTGCGAATATTATTTGCCAAATAACAAAAAATGGCTTTGCAAGGAATATATTTATAATGTTAATACGACAGTGAACCAAACAGCGGACACTCAATACTTTTATCCCTGCTACAATTCTTAATATAATCCCCCATCGGTTTACAACAATAATTTTTATTGGCCTTATTCAACTTATTGACCTAGCGTTCGTCTGAACAAACGAAGGACAGAATCATCGCGTTCTTCAAACGCGAAGAACAGATTCTTTATTATTTTTCTTTTCTACATTTAAATATTTATACTTTGTAAGTTCTTTCGTTATCTCGAAGCGTGTAATATTTTAGTAGCTAAAAAAGTTAAAATAATATGAAAGAGGAAATAATAACCCTTTTTTTTTTAATTTTCTCATAACTCGATCGCTAAATCGAAATAGCATTCGTATTTTGATACTCAGCAGTCAATTTCCATTAACACGCCCCTAACGAACTTAATTCAACACAAAGGTTTAATTTATGACCCGCAATCTTTTCAGCATCAACCTTCCGTGAAGTTGCACCTGTATACTCTAATTTCGAAAAAAAAAAAAAAAAAAAAAACCCAACCCTGAAAGCGTGTTATAGTTTTCCTCGTAACGATCCGCGGACTCGAACGTATTCATGTAAAAGTATACCATCGGGTGGCTTCGTGTTTTACCAGTAAAAAAAACCTTGTGGCAGAAACAAGTCGATTCGACGCGCGTTGACTAGGGCGAAAGCGCCACCTTCGATTGTAATTAACACTTCTGGCCAAAGCACTAACATAGTCAATCATTCGAAACGTGCTGCGAATGTACACCACGATTAATTGGTTTTAGAATTGGCCGAATAAAATTATACGATGTATATTGATATTCATGTACCTCGTATCGTTCGATCTTTATGCAAATCCATAGGAAGGCAGGTCACGAGCGAATAGATAACATTTTTAAAACGCTTAAAAATAAAATAAGAAAAAAAAAAAAAAAAGAAATATTTGTATCATAGCACTTGTAAAGAGAATTTTCAAATATCTACGAAAAACATCTGTCAATATTTATGACTATAATAGAACATTTATAAGAAACCTTATTTCAGTCGTAAAAGGAATATAATATTATATACGCGTTAAAGAATTTATCATAATATTAATTAACAAAGAAATGATATTACTCTAATTGTAGTTGTACAAATTATTACAAAACCTTTACAAGTATTCGCGCATTATCGCGATACAGAGTAAAACTAACCAAATCAACAATGAAACATTGAAGAAAATAAGGAAGCACGGCGTCAAGAGTATTTAAAAAGTCACTGTCTGACTAAGACCGCACACATCTACTGTACACTCCAGATAACGAAGCACACAGGGAATTAATTTGTGCCACAGACGACATCCAGTGGTTCGCGATACGTGACGTATTACACACAAACGTACCTATGACGATTACAATGATAATATTGGGTCCGTGCGTTTATAATAAACGTGTTATTGAGTGCCAGTGTTTAAAGTGACAAGAATGCCTTTGACTCACCAGATACGTAGGCAGTGACGTGAAAACAGCTGAGGTCCTCCGGCCATACTGGTTCTGGTTCCGCGATGTTCCTCGAGACACGACGTGTACGCGTCGCGACGCGAGGCGATTTGGCCCTAACCGATCGATTATCAAAGGCGCAGGTTAGGCGTCTTTTTCTTCTTTCTCGGCACTCGCTTGTGCAGCTTACTAACCGTGTGGCGCTGATGTCTGTTTTCTCCTCGTGAAACGGTGACACTTCACGCGAGATATCCAATGCACACTGGCCACTGATACGTGCCAAATGAAAACGGATCTCACAGCGATGCGATGGTTATCGGTGTATGATAATTTATAACGCGCTCCTCGATTGAGCGCGAAACTATTCAAATTTGATTTTCATCGGAGAATCACTTTCGATCGTCGGCTTTGAAACGTAAAACTAATTACGTTTCTTTGACATTTTTCTTCGCGCGAGAATCATTTTTATAAAATATTAATGTAATACGTTAATGCTCTTGTTACAAACTGTGTTTATTTTACATCTCAAACTGTAACACAATAAAAACTTTGTTCAAATTTTATTACTTTTTCATTTATTATATATGCGTACAATATATATATATATATACTAAAGGTGTATACAAAATTGCAAACGTCTTTTCAAGACGAATGAAACAATGGAAAGTACGAAATTATTCTCGAAAAAGTTTTATACTAAGTAAAAATCGTTTTCGATGCTATTATATACCCATTCACCGTTTAACAACCAGCCGCATTCTTGTAACGGGCGTTAACATCGTTCCAGTTGACGATGTCGAAGATAGCCTTGACGTAATCGGGTCGAACGTTCTTATATTGTAAATAGTAAGCGTGTTCCCAAACATCGATTCCTAAAAGCGGTATTAAACCGGTTGTAGCTTGCAGAGGATCTTGATTGGCACAAGTCGCTATCCTTAAAGATTTTGATTTTTGGCAATATCCGAGCCAACCCCAACCGGAACCTTGGATCGCAACAGTGGATTCAGATAATCGTTTCTTCAATTCTTCCATGCTGCTAAAATCCTTCTCGATCTGCTTCAATAGAGCAGCTGTGACAAAAAGCGTTTCATGATTAATTTGACTGCATAAAAAGATACTGTTATATGAAAATTTATAATCTTTTTTAAATAATCTATTTACCATCCGGTTTGCCGCCATTTGGTGAAAGATTACACCAGAAGATCGAGTGATTCAAATGACCACCTCCATTGAATTTAATAGCAGGGCCCAAAGCAACTTGTGTATTAACGTCACCTTTGCCGACAGCTTCTTTCATTTTCTCTTCGGCAACATTTAAATTGTTCACGTAAGTTGCATGATGCTTCGAATGGTGAAGCTGCATAATTTCGGCACAAATGATAGGTTCCAGAGCCTTGTAATCATAGGGCAAATCAGGAAGCGTATGCTTCGCCCTTACAAATGTGTCTTTGCTAAAAAATTGAAAAATAATTAGTAAGTGTATTTATATATATTTATTTTTAAAATATATTAAAAAATTATATTTAATATAAATGAAGTTTGCATAACCCATCTTATAAACAAACATAATTTGGTATCAAATAAAAAAAAAAAAAATAAACTATAGATCGTATCATTATTTAACATTCACATTTGAAAATACTATATTTATAATCTTTTATTTGCCATTAATAACATGAACATTATCTTACCACATTTATTGTTTTGTTATCATTATCTTGTATGTTTTGTATTTTTTAATTTAAACTCCAAGTTTAAAAAGCGATTAACACTTGTTTTATTTCATAAATATTGACCAAAAATGTACTGATATTCAAATGTCATATCGACAAGGTGCTTATCTAATATATATCTGCGTGCCAGAGGTCAAACTAAATTTATATTGATTTTTTTACGTACACAATTAACTTAAGCAGTTTAAAAATGTGGCCGAATATGTTCTTAAAAAATTACAATTTCATATATTTCGTTCGATATTCTCTTTGACAGATGCGTCAAATAAATGCTACTGAATACAATTAATAAACTTTCGATCGGATAATGGTTATTAAAAAATAGATTTGATTTCAAAATGTAGCCGAATTATATAAATGGCTACAGATATCAAATTATATACTTAATTAAGAGGAAAGAAATCAATTTCTACGAAACGCATTTGACTAAAAAAATTTTAATATTGCTTTTTCAATTGTACTTTAAGGTAGTAACGTAAACTGTTCGTACAATTATAAGTGTACAATGTTAATAAACGCAATTTCTTTATAAATAATTAGTATTAATAACAAAATGTAGAAGAAATGATAGGTTAGAAATTATATAAGATCAACTGTGCGATGAATATAAATGAAAAATAAGCAAGACTTACATTGTATTGGAGAATAGTGCACGTCTTGCCGCAAACATTGTTGTAACGTTAATGAATAAAATTGTTCTTATAAACTGGCACAACAAAATCGTAAAATGCGAGATCAAACTTCAACCTCAGACCTATCGCAGACCGCTGCGAATATCTTAATGCCAGACTGCGCCGGAAAATGGCTCGACTACCAACTATATGAATATCAATTATTACGTCAGTTTTTTCAATTGGCGGCAACAATGACATATTAAATATTTCTTCAACAATGCGTGGGTATTTAGAGAAAATAATCTCGTAATTCAAAAGGGAGTGATTTTTAAATGTTTTGTTATTCGTTTCAATAATAATAATTATGCATTTCCATAATTTATATTTTCGATAACGCTTAACGAACGTTTTCGTTATTAATTTTATTAAAATTTTCATCTCAGGACACGTAATTTTTCTAATTGTAAAAATTGATCAAAGAAATGACGTTTTATGTCTATCTCGTCATTGGCATAAATAATCGAACATGTATATCAGAAGGAAATTTTTAATTGATAAATTACACACTGTACAACGGTATTAATAAATTTTTATATAGAAGATATATTTCAATTAAATTATGCACAAATTATATTTCAATTGGTGATAATCTTCCAAAAATTATATCCCAAGTATGAAATATATATTTCAATCCAGATTGAATATTATATATCAAAATTATAAATGAATTAAAATAAAGATACGCTTCTATAAGAAAAGCAGTAAAAAACATGTGATTTTTTTTTTTTTTTAAAAAAAAAAAAAAATCCCATGTTTTTTACTTTTTTTTTTATAAAAAAAAAAGTAAAAAAAATGTAATTTTTTTTTTTTTTTAAAAAAAAAAAAAAATCCCATGTTTTTTACTTTTTTTTTTATAAAAAAAAAAGTAAAAAAAATGTAATTTTTTTTTTTTTTTAAAAAAAAAAAAAAATCCCATGTTTTTTACTTTTTTTTTTATAAAAAAAAAAGTAAAAAAAATGTAATTTTTTTTTTTTTTTAAAAAAAAAAAAAAATCCCATGTTTTTTACTTTTTTTTTTATAAAAAAAAAAGTAAAAAAAATGTAATTTTTTTTTTTTTTTAAAAAAAAAAAAAAATCCCATGTTTTTTACTTTTTTTTTTATAAAAAAAAAAGTAAAAAAAATGTAATTTTTTTTTTTTTTTATACAAAGATAGTATAAAATAGCAATGTAAATACTTTGTACATTTGTCCTTGAAAAAAATAAAAAAATACAATGTGATGTTTCGATGACCTATAAGATCAGTCTGCAAGTTTTACTGAAATTAATATCGATTTGTATTTCATATAATTTACAAGTCTTTAATAAATCTAACAAATAGATCTCAATTTTATTATACACAATTAAAAGCACATTTTATGCATCAATAACGAATGTTGACACGCGTGTCTCACAATGAAAAAACAATACATACATACAAATTATCGCGCACATAATCGTGTATAAATCTACGTATGTGCGTCGTCGTGTACCAGATATTAACATTTGTGTATTTACATAATAGAAAAGGCATAGCCCTGATTATTACTTTATTGTTATTTATATTCTTTGTGATTGCTTCAAAAAATCTAACAAGATGAGCTACTATCAATGTTTTAACGAATTTACAAAAAGCCATTTAGAAACATTGAAGCATTTGTTTATAATGAATAATTATTAGAAAATTCAATTCGATTCGATTGAAAAACAAATAGTTCTAACTATTTACCCCTTTATTCCAACGCCACGTTATTTTGTGTACATATAGTCATGTGTAATCAAGTGTAATTCTCTTGGCATTAACGTGACTTTAAAACAATCGAATAAGCGACATATTTACAGGTATACTCGATGAAAAATTATACAAAATCATTGAAAATCATATTTTCCATAATGTTTTGATGTTATAATTATTAAATAATCAAATACGAAATATTAGATTCAATTTATATTGTGTACCAAGTCACATTAAGCCTTGTTCATATGTAACAAGTGTTATGTGTATAAAATCGTCCTAGAAAACTGTTCATTCTGGATCGCTTTGAAGCGTCTCACCATTAGTTAGAACTAACGCATCATCATCGGCTTCGTTATAATCAAGAGAAAGGATACTCTCTCTTCTCTTTTTCTTGTGTGTCCTTTCCTCGTCACTACTTGGTGCACTTTTGTCCCTTTTGGTTCTATCCCTACCCCTAGTTATTCTAGTTAGCACCTCTTCCCCATTAGTTTTATTGTTACTTCTATTATGACTTTTGCTGCGTAATATCCTTTTGTTATTTCGATTTTCTTCGTGTTCTTCTTCTCTATCACTTAATTCCTCATTCTCAACTTTGATGATCAAAGCAGCCGAATCACTGGAGCTTTCGTCGTTATGATCCGCTTGATTAGGTTTCCGTTCAACTCGTTCTGTTCTTTCAGTATTTGAGAACTCACACTGAGGCGATCGTTGCGACGATAACGGTGGAGTCCTAGCACCTTTGCACACATCACTATCTTCCATAGATTTCGAAGACTTTGTTTCCGAAACTGAGTTTTCCTCCGGTTCTTCCTTTTTAATTGGTGGTGTGTGAGGGGACAAACCGTTTGTTAAATTATTTTCACTTGAATTCGCTTTCAACGCTGCATTTTCTTGCTGCAATAATGTTACTGATTCGCGAGCTTTACGTAACTCTTGCTGTAAGAAATAAATTGTGCTCTGCATTCCTTCGACATCCTCGTCTAAATCTTGCAAGAATTCATCCAATTCTGCAACAGAAATATTACGAAAGAATATTAGCTACTTTATTCTACAATATGATAAATGCATATAAGTAAGAAGAACATAGGGAAAGGTGTAATACCTGACTGAGATTTTTTCATTTCTTCACTAAAACTTCTTTGAAGCGCAAGATCTCCTTCTAGTTTAGCAATACGTCCACTAGCAATCATACGACCTAATTCTTCATTTTCTTGATATAACAGCCTGCACTTTGCCATTAATCTTTTACCAGTATTGCTAGAAATAAAAATGGTATGCGAACGTATTAGAAGTTCAAGTATATCATTTATTTTTATTGAAAAATATAAGTTATTTTTTACCTGTCTGGTGTAAATTTCCAAGCGCTAAGTTCATTCTGGGTGTCCTCTAATTTAGCTTTAGTTGTAACAAGTTCTTGCCTTAATTTTTGAATCAAAATGTTAACAGCTGGATCTAGCAGAGCGGTTCTTAATGCCGCAGTGGACGGAGCATGAGCAGCTTTCATTTCGGCAATTTGATTCTAAAGAAATAAAAATTACATATTCATATTTAAAACTCTTTTAGTATCTAGTTTTACATTTTACCTATTAAAAAAATATATGATCTACATACAATATATTCTTGTAATTCTTGTTCTTTCGAAGCAAGTCTCCTAACTAAAATCTTCTCTCTATGAGATGCTTCTGCATGTTGCTGCCTGTATTTGCTTTCAGATTCTCTTAACGAGGATAGCTCACCTATAAAAGAAAGTTATATCATTTCCTCATTTAATTGGAATTTCATTGTTTAAAACTATCTATGTGCTTCTTTAATTTGTTTTACATATATTGTAATTATTTCTAGTCTAAAATTAAATTGTACTTAGGCAACTTGCTTACAGTATATAAATATAAAGATATAAAATTTCTATTAACCATTAAAAAATTATGTTTCAAATGCTTACACATAAAAGTTATTGGATGTTTTACTGATTCATAACTCAAATTTGAAGATGTTAGTATGTTTTTTTTATAATCCTATGTATATTTTTAAACGAGTGATTTTTATTTACATCTTTCGAAAAGGATTATTCTTATAATTAGAGGATTTGCTTTATAATATCGTCTTTCGAATTATTTTTATCATCTTTAGTATCTTTAGTAATTTGTTCAAACGATGATAGATCGTACAAATTGATGAGACACATAGAGAGCTTGAAACCTTAAAATATATATACATATAATTATAATGGTACAGTATATTCTGTACATTTTGTTTTTGATACTTCATAACTGTATATTTTTGGTGAAATAAAGCATAGTGGTGAAAATCTACTACATACTGTTTTGCCCTAAGTGCGCATAAACAAAATATGTTTTTATATGTATGTGACATTGACTGCCTGACAACTGACATTTTTAATTAGCGCATACTTTGAGTTTGGAGTCGTTGCATCGTGCCATTTGTGAGATTCTCTGTGCTTCCACCGAAACCAAGAGTGGATGTTACATTTCTTCCATGAGAATTGACAGACTACTTGTTGCAGACACAGATGTTGTCACAAGATGACCTCCCGGCCTTATTTGATCAGGTTTGTATTTTTTTCAGATTGGTACTTGGACATCAGGGAGTTATGGTGCAGGTACAAATGCATGCATGAATTACGTTCATAATGGAAATAAACAGGGATGGATGTCTAGGAATATAATTAAAATTGTTCAGTTTTATCAGACATATCTAAATATAAGATGATATTAAAGATATGTAGACTGGGATAAAAATTGTTAGGATTGGAAAAAGCAGCTGGAATTTCAGATCGTAACTGCATCAATTAAAGGTTTCGTACTTCACCAAGACTTAGGTTCACGCACCCCTGACACAGTGTTTTGTGGGCCAAAGGATGACATAGGGCCTCTGTTTTTACTCTTCTGAGCGGTATATTCAGAGCCAGCAAGGATGTTGTATTTCATTCAATCCTCGCAAAGTGGAAACTCGATATCCAATGTACACACAAACACACACGCACTGTCCTGCTTCTGGCAGTGTGGTTTACTACACTGTAGAATAATACGTGGCACACTGCACGGTCACTTAAGAGCTCGTATCAAAAGTAAGCTATGTGTGTTTATTACAGTGAAAGAAATGATTCATAGTGAACACGTATAAAAAAAACCTTATCATCTCTTCTTGTCACACAATATCACTTTTTTTTTTCAATATACACTTTGCTTTTAGCATTGAGTGATTTTTTAATATCAGTAATAGCGCAACTTAACACAGGATGATAGAATTATGCATTACTTGCATAATATTATATTAGATTTTTTTTGCATATGCGGTATACATGACCGTCACATCACTTCTGCTCACGGAAAAAATTTCAAACACTGTACATATTGGCGTTAATTTAATTGCCCGCACTACACATCACAAATGTAGTTTTCGAAATTTTACAATATTACTATATCACTAGCCTTTATCTAAAGTGTCTATTACCAAATTGATCTATCCAATACTTTATATGGATACATAAATTTTCTACAATTGTAATTTGCTTATTGATATTGTAAGAAATGTTCTTAAGAATTTTACCTATGTTACTATGTTATTTACTTATGAAAAAATTTTTCAATCTTAAGACTTATAAAAAAAACTTAGCATTATTATTATCCTAAACACAGTACTAATAATACGCTTGGTCCCTAATTTTAATGTCCCTATAAGAGTCTTGTCTCATACAAGAGACCGTTGTGTTCTGGCATTCATAAATTCGCTTAAGAAATGTGGTGAGTGAGGTGGTCTCACTCAAGTGATCTCAGTACCTTCCTGGGCTGCCGCCTGGGCCTCTAGACACTCCACATATAAGTCCTGTTCATGCCACTTGGCTGCTAGCTCGTCCTTTGTCATGCTGTCCAACTGTTGTTGTGTTAGCTTCACACGCCTTGGTTGTCTAGAAGAATGAGGACTGCTTGGTTTTCCCCCTGTACTATTATTTTGTGGACTTCTCGGCGAAGATGGACCTGCTGATTTAACATCATTGCTCTCCTCTGCCATTTTGTCAGATGTTATTTAAACTACACCCAGGGCCTTAAGTAAGTTTTGAAGGCTGCTTCTTCTTTAGCTGTTTAACTGCAACCAGTGCGTCGATGATATGTTGTCGGTGCTAGCGCACATTTGTCTGAAAAGAAAAAAAAAAAAAAAAAAAAAAAATAAAAAAAAAAAATTTTTTAAAAAAAAAAAAAAAAAAAAAATAAAAAAAAAAAATTTTTTAAAAAAAAAAAAAAAAAAAAAATAAAAAAAAAAAATTTTTTAAAAAAAAAAAAAAAAAAAAAATAAAAAAAAAAAATTTTTTAAAAAAAAAAAAAAAAAAAAAATAAAAAAAAAAAATTTTTTAAAAAAAAAAAAAAAAAAAAAATAAAAAAAAAAAATTTTTTAAAAAAAAAAAAAAAAAAAAAATAAAAAAAAAAAATTTTTTAAAAAAAAAAAAAAAAAAAAAATAATAATAATAATAAAAATGTTTTCAATATAATGCGAAGCAACATTATTATCGTGCATTAAAATATTAGAGATATTAAAATTTCACTTTTATTATTTACAAATTCAATAATCATAATATTATTATTATTATTATTATTTTTAAGTATTTAACATTTAATAATTACTTCAATTTATTTTAATAACCATATTTTTGAAATTTCGGTGACATCGTGTAACAGTGGAAATAATAATATATAGTATATCCTCAATTATTTTGTAAATAATGCACAACACTTGAGAACATAATATTCACATTGTTAAGGTTATACGGTTACAGTATATCAACTTCAAAATGGAATACGTAACAATTTGCAGTAAATTACAACGTTTAATTTATCTCAAAACAGCATATTAATATTTGATATTTAATCCTAAAAAATTTACACATACAAACACGAAGTTACTATTGCTAGAACTGATGTTACAAGTATATCCTATACTACTGTTATACATGTTATTTACAGCTACTTCATTTTCATAGGACATTACTTTCACTTGTCGTGTACCGGAATAAAATTGTTTCATGGCGCAGGTTCAGACCCGGCTTTTAGAACATACCGCGTGATTGAAGAAGGTCACGTGGCACGTTTAATGTTTTATTGCGACATGCAGGGTAGGAAATGTAGGATCCAGTTATCTATAGTTGAAGGGAACATTGACGCCATTATGTCGACATGTCTGCCATGAACGAGAATTTCGCGGTATAAGATTACAATTTTTTATTTGTCTTATCTTGAACATCGCACCAGTTCATTTGTACATATGAATTATAAAACGGATTGAAAAAAATGTATATAAATGAATTCACCTATATTTATACAACTGTCCAGATGTTTGATTCAATTTTAACAGTTATAATAGTTTTCCTAACATAGACAATCGTAAACTTGCTACTCCCTAATATCGTTTAACAATGTAATATCACTTTTGTTCGCTTCACGTACCTCATTTAATGACACGCCTATCATTCCATTGAAAAATGTTTATATCCAGTATTCGGTATAACGTGAAACGATGAAACACGACACCATGTATGTGTGTATATACACAGAGAGACACACACATACATACATATATATATATATATATATATATATATATATATGTGTATACAAATGTAATTTTCGTAGCCTCTTGTAAGCAAGTGGGAAGCTTTCGTTGGCAAGTTCTTCGATTGATCAATCGGTGAGGAGAATAAATGTTATGCGCAACGTTTGTCTCGATATTCCCCGCATTACAGATGCAACATCAATACGCGCACATGATACACATTTCTCGCAATTTCCCAAAGACCATGCCACCACAGCCTAACACAGTAATGTAACTAATCACGAACAATGATTATTGCCGACCTCACATTCAGAATGGCTAAAGAAACGAATATGAGCGCATGCTCCAATCACGATTGTCCAACTACAGTGCCGACATAGAAATGTACCAAATGTTTTTCGAATAAACACGATACAGAGAATGCGAGAACGAAGAAACAGTGTTTCGAGAAATCATCGCCAATCGGAAAAACTGTAACTTCGTTACAGGTTCTTTTTTTTTTTTTNCGATAAAGGTTTTTTTTTTTTTTTTTTTTTTTTTTTATTTATCTACCATTAATTTCACAGGTTGTTAATTTACAGTAATGTTAAGCACGACGCGTAAAATATCTACACGTATTTGAAATGTCGAATCACAGTCTTCTGCACCGACTACATCATCGCGAAGTTCTAACTGATCTAAAACATTTCAAGATGGCACGTTAAGACCGCCATTTTCAAAGAATTCAACGAGGTACACCCAATTATTTGAAACGGCATATATTGTTAGGTGTTACAAAATATTTAAATACTCTGGTAATAAAATATCTGAGTAAATCTTCGTTTAAAATTTATATGTAAAGCTAAAATATGCTTATCGGGTAAATAATACGAGTAAAAGAGATAATTTATTCCTTCGAGAGGCTAACTCTTTGTTTCTTCATAATTCCTGTGCTTATCTTTGATGGTTGTACTGGTTTTATTATAACGGGTATTGCTTTAGAAATTTTTGTAGGTGGTTTAATCATCGAGGTCCGATTATTTGGTAGGTTGAGTGTTTCTATTTTTGAGGAAGCGTCGATTTGTTGTTCAGAAGACTTTTTTGTTGTCGTAAAGTCTCTAAAATAAGAAAGAAAAAAAAAAATATATATATATATATACATATACGGCATAACATTTAAATACATAATACAAATCAATAAGTTAGGGTCATACCTGTTCGATAAATCAGAATCAATCGTAAGATTTGGTTTGCTCAAACTGTACCTTCCGCTTTTCAAAAGTTTTTGTCCTACGTCCGAAGCTTTTAACAATGCAGTATTAGAATTAGCCGATGAAGGAATGTAGAAGCTACTGCGACGAACCGTAGGCTTCGAATTTTCTTGCTCAATTTTTACGTTCCTTCGCGTTGCGGATTTCGAAAGCATTGGTTCGATATTACGTCTGGCTCTTGGTGTTTGTATTGCATTTCCCGAAATCGTTTTTGTTTGCGGGTGTTGCTGCAGCATCAAATGGCTCAATTTTGACAAAGGTTTGGCGTTAGCGATCGCATTTGTTCGAATTGGTTTGTAAGGACTGATAATAACAGCCGAGGATATATTTTCCGGTGCTGATTTCACGGATACACCGTCATTGTCTAATAGAAAGATAAAAACAAATTTGTTAATTACTTACAAAGGAAAAGAAGAATATTATTTCTAAATATTTATTCAGCATACGATCACCTTGACTAGGTGATATATCATTTAAGATCTTTGGTTTCTTGACCAACAACATTTTAAGAGCCTTTTCTAAATTTTGTTGCGCCCCTAAAATATATTCGGTTATATTTTTAGGATTTCCGATTTCGCTCTCCAAGGAAATTTGTCCTAAAGAATTAGACAATTCGGTGATCCCAGTGGGAGAACTGGTGATCTTCGGAGGCGACGGTCGCGGTTCTTCGTCCAAACTTCCGGTTTCGGTGTCGATATCCCATGTTTTTTGACGTTGTAAATTAGGTCTGTCCGATTGCATCGGAGATGCGGCGCGGCTTACGGAAGCAGAATTTGTATTCTTATTTTGGTTCTCAGGGGCACACTAATATTGTGAAATTAAATTAGTTAAACGAAATTTTAACGTTAGATACAATTAAAGTACTTACTTTTATATCGGTACCGTTTCCGTGAAGACGCATCTCCGGCTGCGTATAACTTCGCGCAACACCCATTTCTTTCTTCGAAGTATCCTGCGAAACTTTAGGCTCGCAAGATGCGTTACTTGTTCGCGAAACATTTAAATTTGTATCTGTATTACGATTGACATCCGGTTCGCATGTGATCGTGTCAAATAATTTATACGATACATCCCGCAAAACCTGCGTAACGTCTTTCGACAAACGGGGTAATAAATTACTACCAGTTTAAAATACTTTTTGTACAATATTGTCCTTAAAAAGAAAAAGAAAAAGAAAAATAAAAATGTTATTTCATCAATTTATAAGAAAGAGTTTATAAGAAAAATTCTTGATTTGTACATACGGTACTTCCGATAGGTCCGGTGCCGCTTATACTCCAAAAAGATGCGTCCTTGATGTGGTCAGGATTAGGACATTGACACGTGATTCCTGCTAATTCTAAAACCGCTTTCATATTAGAAATATCGCATTCAATTGCAACTCTAATAACTCCCTGCTTGGGTGTCTCGACGTTATTTTCATTCTTTTTTGGAGCAAGTGGATCGTTATGTTTTTCAAACGAGAGCAATTTAAACCCGATAGCTTGTAAGAAAGTGGCCAACGTTGGTACGTCCGGCTTCGTTGGATATCGAATATCGCGCATTTCTTCATTGTTTGAATCACATTGCGCATGTACTCCACTTATCCATTTCAATATCCACTGATAAAACTTTCGTTGTGCATTGGATTGAGAAACATTTTGATTGCTAAAAGTACACGTGCTAGTATCCATCCCGAGGGCGCATAAACTGAAGAGAAGCGGAAAGAAACTGTTCTCGGATTTATGTTTAAATTTTTTTTCACTCAGTAACCGTAATTATTAGTAATGAAACCGTATTCGTATTGAACATGTGGCAGTTCTTACCATTCGACTGTAAATATTTTAAATTATACGTATCAAAGTTTCATTTACCCGCATTAGTTAATGTTAACACAAACATTTTTTTGTTATGCCTTTTTTTCCGAATTATACATTAGGCGACATACAGTTTTTGCTGTATAATGTAAACTTGAAATCCATTTAGAGTTCAAATATTTGATAGGCACATCGAAAAGATTATATTATTATGAACAAATGCAACAGGCATATTTAATATTAGCGTTGTACAAATGTTTATGATATTATAATATTTATTTAATGATCTATTATCAATAATGATAAATAGTTTGTAGCACACAGTATACATGTTAGTACACATGTGCGAATACGTATCGTCTTGCACGTATTTCTAGTTTTTGTTTATGATAATACTAAATAATGTAACAAAATATATAGAGAAAATTTGTTCTATTGTTATGTTAGTATTATTTCGTAAAATGCTGAAATAATTTTATGTAATAACATTTAAAGTATGTATACAGATAAAAAAAAGTTTTTTTTTTTATTGTATATATGTAAAATAAGTTATACTACAATTTTTATAGATACTATCTAATTAGTACATTAATAATATAACTGTTCGGTACATGATGTATAATGTATAAAATTCTTTTATATTGGATATTTTTAGGTTATATTTAAATGCAAGTAAAATACATATAAAATTATTTTTAATACTCTTAATTATAAATTATCTTTATCAATTGCTGTACTTATATTGATTTTTACAATTTTTTTATTTAGAACAAATTGTCGTGTACCAACTTTTCATTTAAAACCATTATTTAATTTAATTAAAATAAGCTTTAAAAAAACTTTTTCATTTCAGAATTTGTAAAGAATAAACTATTTTACAATGCTAGGTACAGGTGCAAAAACTATTATAATAACTGCCTTTCTTGGTGCAAGATTAGTTCCGCACACTTTTTTGTTAGATAAATATAGAAAATTTAGAGCTAGATATGGGTAAGTAAAAAATAAGGAAACGATAAGTACTTTTTAATGCAACATTTGTTAATTTAACAAATTTTGAACATAGTCTTGACGGTAATGAAGTACCAGTTCGGAAAGATATCCAACAAAAATTTCAAGAAGTATTGGATTATATGAAGCTATCGGAACGAAAAAGAAACAATATTAAGCTCTTTAATGTTCATGATATAAATATGTTTCATGCTGGAGAATTATGGACAGCATTTGGTAGTGCTATTGGAATTCCAGCGAATTTTGAATACAAGGATCCTAATAGTATATCTGATCAAATCATATCATTTCAAATGATACCGATTGATTGGAGTTCAGAAACTGCTGAAGAATTTCGAAAGTCTTTAGTACTTTCTGATAATGCACAAAAATTTGCAATGGCTGAAACTATTTTATCGGTTTCACAGTTTGATCTACTTTACAAGACAGTATCTCTGACAATAGATATGATATTGGGGCTGCAGTTGTATAGTATGTGTACTTCGCTACTACGTATTACCGAAAAACAAAAATTAAAAAAAATGTGTTTAATGATCACTGTTATATTTGCAATTATTGTCTTGTGGTTTTACACAAATTACGAAAGAAATAAATACAACGATCTTAATATTATGCAGGAATTAACAGAGTCATTTAATCTTGAATACATTAAAGGTGGTGCAGAATATTATGAAAAAATGTTAAACGTGAACAAAGCTTTAAGAGTTCTTTTAGGGGAAAAGGGAACATACCTATATACACCCACTGGAGAAGAAGCTTCTTTAATTGGTAATGGAACATTGCCGCTTTCTGAGAAAATGGATTACTACAAAAGCAAATTGGAAAACTTCTAATTAGCGTGATATAAATTTTTGAGGTTTTTTGTGAAAACAAGATAACAATAATAAAATAACTAATAAATTTATAACTAGTAATACTTATTTTTTAAATTAATTTTATTTATCAATACATATCTATTAATTACATTATTTATATACATTTCAAACATATTATTTCTAAAGATATTCATCTTCATGAGATAAAGTTTAATATTTTAAATTAAACTATTTATAAAACTTTATATAATTCTGACATTTTTGCATCTTGTTACATAAAAAATTATAGGATAGTAAATATTCATCGATTAATGGAAATTTCGTAATGATAAATGTTTATTCTATTAATAAATTTATAAACTGTTATAAAAGTTAATAAGAACGTAGCATGCTTGCAGATAAACAGTTAATATTTATAATCCTTTTGTAATGGAACATATATTAGGAAGCAAGGTAATCATACCTAACATTGCTTCTATCTGTAAATTGTGCAAAATTGTTTACAACACATATTTTCTACATATTATGTATTTATAATTTTGACAAAATAATAACCACTTTTTTAAAATGTATACTCCATAAATAAATACAGGTACTTACAACCTAATATACAAAAGTACTTACACATTTTTTAAATATACAATATTTTACACTATGCGAGACCTAGAGAACCAAGCTGAAACATTAAGAGATTCAGATTTAAAGTAGGAGTACCTCTTAACATATGCAAGATCTCTACAAAAGTCGATATTAAACTTCAGGAGTATGTAGTATTTATCAAATTAAATAAAATATGTCTAAGAAAAATGTTATTTAAATATTTACTAAAAATTATAAGTTACTGTTATTGTTATTGTCTCATAAAAAAGTGACTTTTTTGGTAAATGATTTTTTCAAATATTTTTTGTTTAAACTTATTTTGATACTACATGCTTTTGAAGTTTGGTAATAATTTGTAAAATTTTTTTACCAGTGTCATCTTATCTTCCTCTTTCTTAAGTATTTTTGTTGTTTGTTCTTGATCAAATTTAACAACTGCAGCAATTACTCTAGCAAGTACCATTGTTTCTTTTCCCATCATATATTCAAATAAAATGTTTCTAAGGTATTCAATTTCAGTTGAATCTTCTAATGTATCATGTCTTAGTTTTACTAATTTTCTAAGTTCTGTTAATTCTCGTCTCTGAGCTGTTAATGTTTGTTGAAGCGTGTGGAAAGAACCAGTGTTCGATTGTACGGTCGCCATTGCAACTCTTGAAGTACTTTCTAATTCCTAAATAAAATTTTATTCGTAATTAATTTCAAATTTTTAATCATACTACAAATTAAAAAAATAATATAATAAAATAATAATGTCAAATTCAATGTAATAAAATAAATAAAAAACTTTACCTTATTAACTAAATCGGTTTGTACATCAGGCTAAAAGAAACGTAAATATAAATAAAATTATAAAAAATAAAATGAAAATAATAATAATGGAAAAAAAAGAAGAAAATGAATTATAAAATGTGATTTTAAAAATTATAAGAAGTTTTAACCAACCCTCCTTTCGTTTCGCCATTCCCTTGTTAATTCACTAATTTCTTCCTCGTGTTTTGCTTCCAACTTATCAGCTTTTTGTTGTACAATTGATTTCCACTTTTTCTCGATTTCTTTAGTTTCATCTGTATGCTCTTTCTTCATTAATGTAATCTTCTCCACTAACTTGTTTATATCTTTTGCCTTTTGTGACATTAAATTTTTATTTTCTAAAATTAAATTCTCAATTTGTTCGGATTTTGTTGTTAGTTCTATTTGAAAATCTTTCAATTGCTCTTTATATTGTTGGATGAGATTTGACTCATAATTCTGCTGACGATCTGAATAAGAATACAATATTTATAATGTATTAACATAATGTAATTGTACATAGAATTTAAAATAAACAATTTTTTGACAAAATAGAATTTTTATTTACCAAATCGTTTTTCTAACGCAGCATGTAACTCTTCTTCTTTATCATGCAATTGAGCTTGAAACTCTTTAACTAATTGTTTTAATCTCATACTTTGTTCTTCTTCATTTGTTTTTAATTCATATTTTAATTTATCTGCTTGATTTTTTAATTCATTATTAACAATTTGCATTTGTAATTCTTTCGCTTGGAATGTTATTAGTGCTTCATCTAATTGTGCTTCCAATTTCTTATTTTGTTCTTCTAATCTATCGCTCCTTTTAATGAAAGAGTCATCTACAGTATTACTACTATTTACATTTCCTCCTTCTTCCTGCAGTGCTGTATTCGATTCTTTAAGAATTTTTATTTCTTCCTGTAACTTAATAATTGTTTGTTTTAAATGTTCAATAGTACTTGCTGATGCTTCTGTTTCTATTACTGCTTCTTCTTCTTCTTCTATTGTTGAAAATTTTAATCTTTCAATTTCTTTTAATAATTCCATATTTCTAGTATCTAATAATTTTAACTCTGCTACTTTTTCATCTACTATATGTTTCAATTCATCTACTTCTGTTAGTAATTGCGTCTTTCCTATATTTTCATTTTTAATTTGAGACAACAATTCTGTATTTGTAGCTTTCAATGTATCCAGTTCATCTTGTAAACTTGAAATCTTAAATTCTAACTTATTTACATAAGATTGAAGTCTTGTATTTACATTTTCTAATTCTAAAATTTTATGTTTTAAAGATAAGTGTTCAATAGTTAATTCATCATTTTGTGATTGTACATCTTTTAAATTCACCATTGCTATATTTAAATTATTTATTTCCAATTTTAAGTTACTAGTTTCTTCTTCAACAGTTTTTAGCCTTGTAATTTCTTTGTTCAAAAGTTCTAAATTGTTTAGAAGTTCTTTATTTCTTTCTTCCATATCTTTATTATTTTCTAAAGCTAAATTTAATTTATCTATTTCGTTATGTAAGTCCTTATTTTCCTTTGTAAGGTGTTCATTAGTTTCTTCAGCTTCTTTTTTATACGAAACTAATTCTTGAAGTTGAAAATCTAGTTTCTGACTATTGGACTGTAATTCTGTGATTTCACTCTTCAACTGATCTATATTATGATTTTGTTCCGTTAAACAATTTTTATACGATTCAATTTCTTGACTCATTTGTGTATTTTCAATTAATAATTGTTGATTGTGTTTTTCATAATTTGTAATTTTTTGTTTTAAATTTTCATTAGCCTCGTTTAATTCTTGATTATGTTTTAGAAATTCATTTTGCTTATCTTTTAAATTCTTATTTTCTGAATTGATTTCATCTTGAATTAACTTCAACTGTTCTAATTCAGAAATAATAGTTAAATTATTATTTTTCAATGTAGTTATTTGGCAATTTTCAGATTTTAATGCACCCATTTCGTTTTCCAATGACTTTAACTGTTCTAATAATTTTGAATTTAATGTTTTCACTTCATTAATCTCGTCATTTAATTTTTGAATTGTGATATTTTGTTGCTGTTTAATAGTTTTCAACTTTCGTAGTTCAGCGAATTTGGTCTGCGTTGATTGTTGTAACGTTTTATTTGAGCTTGTGAGTTCAGTAATTTTTTTTTCATACGTTTCAATTAATTTTCCATGATTTTCAGATTCGGTTTTTAAATTAATTAAAGAACTTTCTTTATTTTTCAATTCTTCGTTTAAAGTACTAATTTTATTATCCTTTTCAAGCAAATTTTCATTCAAAAATTTAATTTCTGATTGTAAAGTGTTTATTTCTTCTTCTAACTTATTGCAATTAGAGTTCTCAGATTTTAATAATGTAATAGTTTCTGTTGCTTCTACATATTTCTGTTTCAATTCGTCCAACTTGTTTGTATTACTATTTATTTCCTCAAGTTGTGCTTTCAAGTCATATATTTCATTCGAAAGTGACTGATTCATAGCGTTAGCGTTGTTAAGTTTCTCTTTCAAAGATTTACATTCTATCGTTAACGATTTCACTTGTTCGGGTAAATTTTTTAAGTCATACAATCTGAAATTGAGATTATCAATTTCCGCTATGAGTTTATGATTTTTTACATCAATTTCACATTGTTGTTCCAATTTCATGGACATATCGTTTAACTGTTCATTATATTTTTTCAAATTCATTTCCAAATTAGATTTAAGACACATGGTATCTTTTAATTCGATTTGTAATTGATCATATTTTTTTTTGAGTTCATTAAATTCCTTCAGTTTATTTTGTAAATTTTCTATTTGATTGTTTTGAATAACACTATTTGCTTTCAAAAAAGTATCAAACCCATTTTTTAAAATAGAAATCTCATTGTTAAACTCTACGAAATGTTTCACGATGTTACTTCTAACGCATATGTTATCTTCCTTTAATTGTTGAGCAGAAATTTTGTAATTTAAAATATTTCTAATCAAATTGTTTTTCTCTGCATGAAATACATCAATATTGATACTATCCGTTTTAAGTTTGTTTCTAAGATCAGAGATAGTAGATTTACACGATTGAAGTTCATTGTTTACTTCTGATAACTCAGTGTTTTTATTTTCCAACTCGTTACATAATTTAATTATTTCTGTATTGTCTTGTACCTTTTCTTTAAGAGTTTTTATTTCCGTCTCTTGGGTCAATAATTTTTCTTTCGTTTTTTCAAGCATTGTCGCATATTCATGAACTTTAGCACTGTAATTTTCACATACTTTATCTCTATCAATTAAAGCATTTCTCATATTTTCTAATTCCTTATCGAGGCTTTGTACAGTTGCTTGTAATTTTTCAATCGTTGTTTCTGCTTCTTTTGTTTTCTCCTGTATAATAATTTTCTGTGCATCTTGTTCATCCTGAAACTCTATATATTTCAGTTTACAATTTGAAAGTTCCATGCACAGTTTGTCTTTATCAATTTGATATTCTTTAGTAAGTTTTTGTAATTCTTCTAATTTATTTTTCATCTCTTGAAGTTCAATTTCTTTTTCATCCAGTTTAGATTTTAAACTTTGATATATTTCACTATCATACGCTTTTGTATTTTTTTCTATATTCTCTTTATTACAATCTTCTTCGTGATATTTTAAGCTCACCTTATCCTCCGAGTTAATTAACTTCTGCTGCATTTCTTGCTGTACAGGTTTTAAAGCTTCCGATTTTCCCTTCGAAATATCTTGTACAATTTCCGTTTTTTCTGAATCTGAATTTTGTGTACTATGCGATAGTTTTAATTTTTCCAATTCAACTTTATATTTATTAACAGCTTCGCTTAGGTTCTCCTTAGATTCTGTCGCATGCTTCAAATCTAACTGCAGTTTTTTTATTTGCTCTTCCTTGTCTTCCAATTCCCTGTGTATCGAAAGTTTATTTTCAGCCAATGAAATTACAGATTCTTCTTCATGTTTCTTTAAAATAATCATTTGTTCTGTTAAGTTTTTTATTTCTGTAGATGCACTATTTAATTCCTTCTCCTTTTCCGCATAAGAATTCTTTAATGATTCATAGTCAGATTCTAATGTATTTTTCTCGGTCAATATTTCAGTAAATTTGTCTTTATTTCGTTTCAAAGACTCCTTATACTTAAGAACAACATTTTCTAATTTTTTTAGTTTATCTTTTAATTGTGTATTTTCAGTTAACAAAGCATTTTCGTTAGAATTAACTGATGATTCAGTACTTAGATCAATGAGATTATCTTTTAAATTTTCTTTATGATCATTAGAAGCATCGGACAATGTAGCTTCTAAGTTTGGTCCACTTGTTTGTAAAAGTTTAATCTGTAATAAATTAGAATTTCGTAGCAATAAATAACAATTCAAATTTGGTGCATAATAATAGCAATATTTTTAATATTACCTTTGTATTCAATGTATTTATTATGTGATCTTTTTCTTCAATGTCATTTCTCAATGCTTCTTCCAAATGAGCTTTTGCTTGTTGTTCTAACTGACACTGTTCTTTTAAATCAGCTATTCTTCTTAATACTTTGTCCTGTGTTTCAACTAAAACTGATTCTAACTTGCCTTTTACCCTTTCCAATTCTCTATAATGCGTTGCTAGATCCGTGTATCTTCCACGATATTTGTGGTACTTTGCTTGTACTTTTCGATATGCCGAATATATCTGATCTTTTGAAATTTTGTCCAATTGTGGACTTATATTTTCATCTATCTCACTAGCAGACTGATCCATATCAGACTACAAAGAAATAAAAGATAATCGTTTACATTTGAAACATTAAAAATCAATTAAAAAGAATTAATATATCTATTATTACACGTGCTTTAAATACCTGCAAATGATATAAATTAGCTGGACTCTCATATATTGGAAACAGAGATGAAGAATCGCTGGTAACACTGCTAATCGATGATCTTCTGGAGATACCCATAGAATTCGATATAGGCGATATTAAATCTACATTTTGAAAACCATGTTTAGCGGGACTATTTTTTGGAGTTTCTGCGAAGAAATATTTTTTATAATTAAAATTTTTTTGAATTACCCTCATTTTCTTCTTTTCAATTTAAAAACATACGGAAAGATCAACACTTACCATCTCCTTCTTCCGTTAAACTAAAATTATCATTAGATGCAGATAATTCCTGTACAGAACTATTGGATAAAGTAGGAGATACAACTGCCTGAATAAAACAGATTCGTTAATACGTAAAATATACATCCTAATTTTACTTTAATTATACCAGTAAACCAACATCTTTTTATGAAGACGTATTTTTTACATTCAATAATATAAAACAATTTTCTAAAGAGAAATACATTTCAATATTTTTAACTTTTTAACCCATTCGAGACCGAATGTATTTCCGAGACTATAATACAGCCTGCACACCGTGCGTGCAATAACGGTAACGTGCAATTATCAGTTATTCCGAGTAAACCAGTCGTCGAAATAAGATTTTTCTGGAACTAATGAAATCTGTAACGTACAGGAAACTGTGTACCAAAAAGTCTAAAAATTATCCGAAGCCTTTCTTACATGAAAAATACTATGAATACGCATGCAGCGAAGGCTTGAGATAATAAGTTTCGCTCCTGGGGACCCTGTTCGAAAAAAATCGTCGTCCCGAATGGGTTAAACAGTACATACGTAATTCATGTTTTTACTTCAAACGAAATGTCAAACCTGTGCTAATTGCTGCATGCTCGCTTGCAACCTGGCAGGCGATTGTTTCATTTCTTCCGCAAGTTTATCTTTAAACTTTTTAAACATTTTGACAAAACCTTATAATATCGTGTCGTTTTTATTAAATTATAGAAATTTCCATGGACGTGTTTACGTGGAACTAGGTTGGAATCGAAGACAACGAGCTTCGAAATTTGTACGTCACCGGAACCATTATTCTACATCGTTTGAAAACGCATCGTCAAGAAATTTAACAACCAATTATTATGAAACCCGACACTTTAATTCGCCGAGATAATTCGTTTTTATTATGATAACAAAAGTTTCGGGTAAAAATCAGCGAAAATCGTGCACACGTAGGCACAGTTATTGCCATTGATGTCAATGTCGGTAGATTGAAATCGCACACGAATGTACTGAACTGTCACAAATTGTTCGTGAACAAATACAATTAAACTGTATTTTATTGTATAATTTTATTTCCCTGTATTTATTATGTTTTATTTAAATGATCGATTTAGAGAAAAAAAAAAAGAACATTAAATAGGTAAAAATGAAAATAATTTTAATTATTCAGAAATGTAGTATAATACAGGGTGACCATACAATTTTTTATCCCCCACAGGGTATTTTTATATATACACGCCGAATTATTTTAGTAATATGATACAAGTATAAGTTGAGTCGATTGAGACACGCAGTAATCATTTAAGTATCGTATAATTCTATGTACTAATTTTTAATTCATAAGTAAAAGATAGGCTTATGTTTTATGACTACCATATATACATGTGTATATAAAATCTGGTTGCTTACATTCATTGAGTACAAATTCAACTTAGCATAGTTTATGTGTGAAGTAGTGTGGCAGTAGTATACCGCTGTTTAAGTTTTTTTTATTTGCAAAGAATTACACACATTGACTTTTGAATAATAATTTCGTTTTCAATGATTTAATTTAAGACCATCATTCATTTATTTAGACAAAAATGGTATGGCATTATTCAACGTATAGTAAATATTTAGTGATTGATAACCTTACCTCTTAGTTTTCTACCTAAAGAATTGAGTTAAACAAGCAATTTCAGCATGTTTGTTTTAAAATAAAATTTCTCTGTCTAATTTTATTTTAATCCTTTCTCTGTTTTGTATTTCATGCCGAATAAGAGAAATTTGGTTGTAATTAAATTTATGAAAGATGTATTTAGAAAATAATTGTATATTTTTAAAGTTTGTATAACTTATCAAACGTATATAATTTTATTTTTTTAATTTAACTTAACGCTCGTTATAACGCGTTACAGGCTTCGAACGATGGTATACCTCCGCCCGCTACAGTACCTGGGTTTCCACCGGCAACACCAAATATTGCTTCCAGTTTTGTTCCACCTATTATGCCTACCGCACCTTTCATACCTCCGCCTAGTCTACCACCTGGTCCACCAGGTATAATGCCACCACAATTTTCCATACCTCCTCCTGGTTTTAGTTTTCCAATTAACGCCGCTCCTCCACCAGATGCTGGGGTAATAGGTCAATATCTTTACTTAAGAATATGTATCAACCGTTGGAAGTAATATACTTTACTTAAATATCGCTTATATTTCAGCTGCGCCTCCTCAAATAACGGCACCAGGAATTCCTCCTCCTGCACCTATTGCAAGCGAAGGTACATCGGGTGTTCAATCTATTTCGACAACAGAAAAAAAGACTGATTGGACTGAACATAAAGCTCCTGATGGAAGAACTTATTATTATAATAGTGTTACAAAACAATCTTTGTGGGAAAAACCGGATGAGCTAAAAACACCTAGTGAACTTCTTTTATCGCAATGTCCATGGAAGGAATATAAGTCAGAAAATGGAAAAGTATATTATCATAATGTAACAACTAAGGAATCTAGGTGGACTATTCCTACAGAGTTAGAAGAATTAAAAACAAGAATTACAGCCGAAGAGGCTGCTGCTGCTGCTGCAGCGGTTGTTGCGAGCGCTACAAATACGTTAGTATAACTTATATTTATCGCAACATACAATATAACGAAAAAAAAAAATAAAGTTGTAAGTATAATTATTAATATTCTGCATTTTCAGTATAGTTCCAGCAGCTATGCAACATTTATCTCCAAATGTTGCAATTACAAATACATCTCAAACTAGTACACCGGAACCAGGTGGAAAGTCTGCAATCGAACAAGCTATGGCTGCAACTCTTGCAGCGATAAACATTCCTACTCCGCCTGCAAAGCCAGACGAAGATAGCAATTCTGCGAAAGGATCAGCAAATGATAGCCGCACTAGTACTCCTGAGCCAAAAATGCAATTCAAAGATAAGAAAGAAGCAATCGAAGCATTTAAAGAATTATTGAGGGAAAGAGATGTACCGTCAAATGCTACATGGGAACAGGCGGTAAAATTAATTCAGAGCGATCCCAGGTATCCGCAAATGAAAAAGCTAAATGAACGTAAACAAGCATTTAATGCGTATAAGACTCAAAAGCTTAAAGAGGAACGTGAACAAGAAAGATTAAGGTAAGTGGCATTGTATAATATTGTGCAAGGCTAACATTTACACGTAAAATAAAGAAAAACTTAAAAAAATGACAAGTTGTGTCGAACAGATTGAAAAAAGCCAAAGAAGATTTGGAACAATTTTTGTTAGAAAATGATAGAATGACAAGTATAACGAAGTATTACAAGTGTGAAGAAATGTTTGGTAATTTGGAAGTGTGGAGAGCTGTTGGCGATTCAGATCGCCGAGACATTTACGAGGATGTTATTTTCAATTTAGCCAAACGCGAAAAAGAGGAAGCAAAACAGTTAAAAAAGAGAAATACTAAAAGACTAGCTCAAGTTTTAGATACAATGACTGATGTTACGTATAGAACTACTTGGCAAGAAGCACAAGCATTACTTTTACAACATGCGGCTTTTGCGGAAGATGCAGACTTATTAGAAATGGACAAAGAAGATGCTCTGCTTGTTTTTGAAAATCATATACGTCAATTAGAAAAAGATGAAGAAGAAGAAAAAGAACACGAGAAAAAGCGTAGAAAACGACAAGAACGAAAAAATAGAGATGCCTTTATAGTAAGTTTTTCAAAATTTCGAAATATTATATCATTTTTATAAGTAACTTCTTTCAGTAAGAAGAATTATTTTTCAGAGTTTACTTGACGAGCTTCATGAACAAGGAAAATTAACATCAATGTCACTTTGGGTAGAACTTTACCCAATGTTATCTGCCGACTTAAGATTTTCAGCTATGCTTGGGCAATCTGGATCAACCCCTCTAGATCTTTTTAAATTTTATGTCGAGGATTTGAAATCTAGATTCCACGACGAGAAGAAAATTATAAGAGAAATTTTGAAGGATAAGAATTTCGAAGTCCAAGTAAATACTACTTTTGAAGAGTTTGCCACTGTTGTATGCGAGGATCGAAAATCGGCGACATTAGACGCGGGTAACGTAAAATTAACATACAATTTGTTACTTGAAAAAGCCGAAGCACGAGAAAAAGAACGCGTAAAGGAAGAAACTAGAAAGTTCAAGAAATTAGAAACCGGTTTCAAGAATTTACTAAAAACTCTTAATGTTGATTATCAAATGACGTGGGAGGATGTAAGAAGTAAGATCGAAGAAGAACCAGACTTCAAAGGAATAACATTAGAAAGCGAAAGAGTTAGAATTTTCAAAGAATACCAACATGAACTTGAAGAAAGTTGTAGTCACCATTTTTTCATTTGTTTAAGATTTAAATTAAATTACTACATATAACTTTTTATACATAGCGGTCACATTCGAGACTTCCATCTTCCGAGGAATCGCCAGAAAGAAAACGTAAAGAAGAAAAGCATAGACGAGCGTCTGCTCATAGCGAAGGTTCGGTCACTGAAAATGCTGAACATCATGAGCTTTCGGAGGACGAGTTGGAAAAACAAAGAGCACAATTATTGCGCGAATTACAAATGCAACAAGAAGATAATTGAAGTGTCTAATTGCTGATGAAAACTAATGTAATTTTAGATAATTGCAATATTAAATTAAATGTAATTTGTACAAATTGAACTACTCCTTTATTATATTAATATATCGATAAAATCCTTTTATAACTTATACCAGTCGAAACGAGTAAAAAAAGTTAGGGAAGCTGAGAGTTGCCAAAAGTTTCTATAATATGCAATGGATCATAAATCAATTAAAATAAATTCTCTTATATATAACATACGTGCAGTTAGCCTTTTAATCGTACATTTTTTAAAACAAATTTTTTGTACGATAAATCATGTTTTAACATCCTTGAAAACTATTTTTGCATAATTCTTTAATACGGTGTATTTTATATTTTGTACAACGTATAAATAAACTTATGTTTGGGATACGGAAGAATATTTAACATTTTCTTGAAAATAAAAAAAAAATTAAAATAACGCGTAGTAACATAAAATTATTTTCTTACATCCATTTTGTTTATATTAAAACGAAATAAAAAATTCACTATACCAGTATCATGTTTGTTAATAAATTCATTTGAATTTGAATCTAGATAATTGTTCCTTAAATTAAAATAGCTTACAAACTTTATTTTCGCCAGTATTTATATTCAAATTATATTTTGACGTTTGGATACCGAACTAATCCACGAACTAATCCATTTTTCCATTTTAAGTTTCAAATGATTTTCCACAAAAATCATGAAACAACTTCGAAACAAAATATCTTATTTCTACGCTTGAACAAAATTTCAACGCTTCTACCGCTTTTTGTGTCCACGTTACATTATTATTTACAAATTATAGTTGGTACCCTACTTTCCGGAATCTCATTACGGTCCTGTTTCATAGTCGAATTGACGGAGGGTGGGGTACATATGGGGGGAGGTTTGGCTCACTATTTGCTCGATGGTTGCCACTGTCGACTTTCGCAGTTTCGACAGCCTAGTATCTCGATCAGTTTTTACGGTGATTATTGTGAGCAAGCTTCATTGATAGTTCTGAAAAATTAGCACGAAAAAGGTGAAGGTGTTGATGTAAAAATTTACCAAGGAAAATAAATAAAAAGAAAGTACGATGTTGAGTCTTTGCCGTCAAGCGTTAATAACTAACAGTCAAAAGTGAGTAGTCAAATGCGAAGCTACCAGCGAAATACACGAATGCGTGAAACTAAAATTTCATAGATAGTGTTTGTTTCTTTTACCACACGTAGCGAGTACAACTATAATATATTGATTATTTTCGCGCATTGACACACGCACCGTATAACAACGATCGCACAATAAAGAGGCGCGCATGTGTGTGTATTGTCGGCTTATTGGTGTGTTATTGGTCCTCCGATTCGTTTTCTTTGTCTAATATTCGCTGTTCGCATGATACCTCTTCGTCTAACAAATAACGAAAAGGATAGATAGACAACTTTGCGGGTTCCGGACGGAATTTTCCACTGTAAAACGGATGTGAAAGGTGTTCTCCGATATATTCGTCGATTAATATTTTTTATAATGCATTTTGAATCGTATCAATGTTTTTTTCCAGATCTTTCTTCGATATTTATTTCAATACGTTACCGACCGAACAGTTTTACTTTGTAATTATACACGATTAAAATATGCTTTGCCAAATTTAATGGACGCCCGACATTCAATATTATCCATCGTGATTGTGCAAATGAATATTGGGGTGCACAAACTCGGAAGCATGCACTTTAGTGTTACGCATTGAATAACTTGTTCATTATTCATTTTACCGGCAACGTGTCATATCACTTATGTACATGCATCGATTCAAATTGTTTCGTTAAAGGATCGTATAAAGTTATTTTCAAATGTTCGTATTCCGAGAACAGTCACACCACGTATCAATATTGCTTAGCTTTCAACTAATATTTTTATTCTTTGTATGAATGCGAGTGTCCTTGAAACATATTTTTATGAACCGATACATATGTATAGGAGCAGACAGTAACATCTGCTGTACCGTAGGTTATTTTACCGCTTACTTGTAAATGTATAAATTACACAGTGGAATTTTATGCTGTAGGCCCAATCGTTGTTGATTCGTACATTATTTTTTTTTTTTTTTTTTTTTTTTTTTTTTT